>CAODLS010292370.1:0-10217 GCA_948243855.1 Flueggea neowawraea | reverse complement strand
TAACAATCCCGCCAAAACCAACAGAACCCGTAACCACCTCTCTCTCAAGATCAACACTATGATCACCAAATCAACGTCTCAGATTCCTCCTCTCCTTCTCACCACCACCACTCGACCGCCGTCATCACCGACGAAGAAATCGACGCCGCTGCATCATCCCTCCAGGCCCACGGCTACACTCTCGTCCCCAACGCCATTGCCACGTCAGACCTCCGCCACCTCGTCCTCAACTCGATAATTCCAGGTTTACCCCTCTTCTCCCCTCCTGGCCCACTCCTCTTCTCCCTCGACTTCTCCTCTCCAGCCCATTACTATGTTCGCTCTCTCTTCGAACACGTGTCCCCCACGCGCCTTCCCATCCCAGTCCTCCGCTCTCTTTCTTACTCCAACACTCTTATCCCCGGCCACCGCCTTCTCGTTGAAGACGGTCTTGTTATCTCCAACGGCACTGTCGTCAGGTCCGTTTCACTCAATGGGTCCGGGTTTCGGTTCCGGATCTTTTTGTCGGGTCGGATATTGTGGTTCATGGTCTTGAAGGGATTCTTGTTTCTGAGTTCGAGTCAGATTATGAGAAAGACGATGGATTTTTTAGCTCTCCATCGCCGGATGTTTCGGAAGAGGCTGCTCCGGCGAATGTTCCAGGGCCGGCATTTATGGGGTCTGCGGGAGAAGAACTGAGGAGGGATCCAAGGAAGAAGAAATACAAAAAGAGACACGAAAGGCGTCGGAGATGGAACCAGGGACGAGCTTATGGCGGTTGGTATGTTAAGAATCCAGATCACATTAATTTTGAGAAGTGGAATCATGATTTTAGAATATAAAATCATGATTAGCGAGTGATTAGAGATCAAGCTTCATGAAAATTAAGCAGTGTTTGGAGGCCGGGAAAGAGGTATAGACAGAGAGGTCAAAGAAGTCATTTTGTGAGTAGGTTAAGTTTTCTTCTATCAAGAACTTGGTTTTCTTCATTTGGGTTTTTTGTGTTGAATTGTTTGTTGAGTTATGGGTCGAAAAGCCTGAAACTGTGAATATATGATGATTGAAGAATACTGTTTGCTGGATTTTTCTTTCACTTACAATTCAAGTCATTCAATGAAAATATCACTTCAAAAGGCAGATTGATCTGATTTGTTTTGTCTGTTGTTTCTAATTTCATGCACATTTAGACATTTTCTTCTGGAAATTGCTCAGTTGTATTGAAGAACATGATTTCTCATTCCACTTGCTTAATTAATTATCACAAACTACACACTATGACTGGAAAATTAAAAGCCATGAACTCAACGATCATTATTTGACACACACACACCAGACTGACTCTGAAACTAACTAGCAACAAAAACACACCAAACCATTTAGAAAGACCCTTCAGAAACTAAACCAGAACAAGGGGGATCAATTGGATTGAGTATGAAATTGCGCCTCTGGGTTAGCAGTAAGAGAAAGAGGAGCAGGAGCAGCAACAGGAGAATTGATGGCAGAAGCATCACAGTATCCTCTGAGTATGTTCCCTTCCTCTGCAGTGAAACCAATGGAAGTGAGCATGGCAGGCCAGCAACTCTGAGTAATAAACCCGATGGCTCGGCAACAGTCAGGACCAATATCAGCCTGTTCGTTCAGGAAATACAGGACGATTTCATTTGAGCATGATTTTATCTCCATTAGGGAGTTCCAGCAATCAACCAAGCCCCCACTGGCTTCTAGTCTTGCTGCAAGGTTGTAGCCTGGTTTGATGGGGTTAACCAGGTCCCTGGAAGCAGTGACACTGGCCAGGAGCATGGAGATTAGAACCAGAATGAGACAGGTCTTGTTGAAAGCCATTTGGAAAGTTTTGTTCTTGATGTTGGTTTCAATGTGTTTTCTGTGTGCAAGAGAGCGAAGGAAGGTGGTGGTTTCTGTTTGAGATTTGGAGGCTATTTATACACAACTGGCGAGAAGCAAGGGAGAGCTGTTACAAAAGATGTGATTATGGCCATGATTAATGACTTAATTAGGACAAACCAAAAGGCTAAAATGGAAGATGGTTGGATTCTTTAACTGAAGCTGATTAATTGAAGATTAAATATTTGAAGGGAAGACAAGGAGTGATGAACTTCTAACGCAATTAAGAAGTGGTGATGAGAGGACATATTGATTTAGCTCTGTTAATTAGGCACGTTAAGATGTGATTATGAGTTGGACATAATGGAGCACCTTCAGAGTTGCAAATTGAAGACTTTTTTATTGTTGTCTTTCTGCAAATTGAAGACTTGATTGTAAAGAATCCTATCGACAATTGACATTGAAATTTTTCAAGGGTGACTTAAGCGATTGTGAAGTTGAACATGCATGCATCAAAGGATACTTCAGAATATATCTAAAAAAGGACGCATACGTGACTTTAAATGCAACTTTCGTTCAAGTCACGGAGCCAGAATCTGGCAGCCTTTCATTTCGCTATGTGGAGAAACTGTTGTATCAAGGTATGCTGATGGCAGAGCAGCGTCACAATTCGTGCTGGCGAATTATAATCGTATCAAGTCATTTATATATCATATACAATTAAATGTAACATGGACTTCTATTAGATCTAGGCCGCCCACATCATTTGTGAAACTTTAGACATCAATCTTGGCCGTCCCCATGCATCCCGCACCACAAGCCACCCGCACTACGACTCACTTAACCTCAAGCCATGGTTGTTACTAGTTAAGCACTAGATGAAGTACACAGCCTCACGATCAGAAGAAAATGATGAACACAGCCAAACCCATAACAAGGTTAGCAAGCTCTACTGCAAGACATGGATTTTTCCGAAGCCCAGTTGGCAGTAACTTGGAGGCCTCAGAACGCATTCTCAACACTCTCTGGCCCGAAGCTATTTGGGTACTCCGAAGGTGACGATGCTATAGTTTAACAAGCGTGAAAATTACACCACACTCATACACACACACACACAGTAGAACTAATGGCACATGAAGACAATATTTTCACTTGTTTTATAAATTGACCAAATTATGATATTATTTACGTGAAGAACCATATTACTCTTATCTTTTCTCAAAGTATCCCCCCCGTCCCGTCCACCGTAATCTTATTTTAGGACCTTTCGTTTTTGGGCGACACATAAATTTCCCAACCCAAAGCCCAAACCACTAGCAATCTAATTTTCACTGCCCTCCTCTCATTCTCTTTGGTGTCGCTGCCGTAACTTACCGGTCAGTCAACGCTTTGTCACAGCCTCGCCTACACGCTTCACTCTTTTGGTCCTTGACTCTCCCTCCTCTCTCATTTCTCTCATTCTCTTCCTGACCGCCGCACCAATCTCCACATCACCCTTGCGCTGCCTCCTTTTGTTCCTCGCTGCTCTTTGTGATTGTGCTAGCAGCACGTGCGAATCGCGATTAGTGTCATGTGTGTTTGTTGGTGTGTACTTGAGGGAGAGAGAGAGAGAGAGAGAGAATTGATATATTTGTTTCGGTTCGGTGAAAGTGCGAAATTTTGGATAGAACCATCGGTTCGATTTGGTTGTATTATTACTTCGGTTCGAGTCTATTTTTTGGAGTTCTGTTTTGTTCGATTCGCTTAAAACCCCAAAATGGAGAGTAGTGCATAGAGGAGATTGGCATGTCTCAGTCGTCTCTCTTTCCTCACCTTATCGATCTCAGAGCTTAATAGCTTATATTCGGGTTAATAATTCCTATGGTCACAAAAGAATAGGTATTGATCAAGCATGGCCACAAAAGAATTTTTTGCTACAACACAGTCACACATGGACTTAAATGCTTCAGTATGGTCACTGTGGCCAGAAAATTGGCCAAATTAGCAACGAAACACCACGTTGGTATGCCACATGGCTTACATTTTCAGAAGTGCCTTGATGACGTGGCAATAATTAATGGACAGCGAACCGACCAAAATGCTTGACCCGGCCAGTATGTCTCTTTCATCAACCCAAAAACCCCCATTTGTTGTCTTCATCTTCTTTCATTTCACAACCCGAAAACCCCCCATTTGTTGTCTTCATCTTCTTTCATTTCACAACCCGAAAAAACCCTAAATTCGAAAATCATTGCTCTCTCTCTGACGTTGTCGTTCTGCCAAACCCTTTCTTCTTCCAGACACCCAAGTCGTTGTCGCATCATCATTGCAGCCCTATATCAGTCCGTCGACATAGGTATGACAAGCTCTGGAGCCTCAAAATCTGTGTCAATACTCTAGTGGTTTTTGACGATTTTGTTGGCGTACCCTCTCTATTTGTTGTAATTTCATCTGGCATTGCTCTATCTCTATTTAAAAAGTTCAAAAACAAAGGAAGATTTGTGAAATTTTTCGGGTTGTGTCTTACATTGTTTGTGATGTTTTGTTTGCTAATGAAGGAGAATGAATTTAGAAAATTCAAGCACGGTGTCCAACAGCGGTAATCTTCTGAACTCCGGCCCTCCTATATGTAAGTGTGGTTTGAATACCTCTTTGACAACTTCGTGGTCGACTAACAACCCCGATAGAAGATTCTATGGTTATGGCGGATATGTGAGTTTCAGAATTAGGCTTGTTTCTGTGTTGTATGTTTATGAATGGTTGTGATGTTTGTATGGCAAGTTGTATTCTATAATGGTTGAGATAACGGTTGAGGAAATAGTTTGCGCTATCATAGCTTTGTGTTAATATATATGTTGTATTGTTACAAATTTACAATTGAAACTTGCGGTTTGTTGTTTGCGGAGATCAGGTCGTAATTGCAATTTTTGAGTGGCACGACATGGACGCTCCAATCCGGTATAAGAAAGTCATCAAAGGTTTATTGAGGAGTTTGGATCGAGAAAAAGCAAAATTCTGGAGGATGTGCATGACTTTCTCATTTTTCATTTGTGTTATTGTAATTGTTTTTGTGTATTATGTTCCTCACATATTGGCGAATTGATATCCACGTCATAGAACATGTGTATTTTGGGAACATTTGGAATGTACCAATTTCCGGATTGCCTTGTAAACATTGTCTAAGTTATTAATGAAAGCTTTAGCTTGTTGACTAATATTATCATTAATTAGATTTTTGAGTGTTTAGTTAGTAATTGCTTCCCTTTCCTTGACATTGCGGAATCGTAGAAATCTTTCTTGAACTTGTAAATAAAAACATAAAGCATTTTGAATAGCAAACTGAAATTCATTGTCACAGCCATAACAACTCCAAAATATTACAAGCATAAACTGCACTTGTTTCAAACCACATTAACATCCAAAATATTACAAACCATAAACTGCCATTGTAACAACAATAAATAACATCCAAAATGGCTCAAACATAAACTGCCACCAGAAGACAACATCATCCAAAATATTATCATCCAAAATAACATAACATCCATATAACCATTTATCTAATGATCTTGGTTCTAATGATCTTACATTATCACGTCGTCGTTGTTCCTGCTGCTTGAATCACCACCAAAATTTCTCTAACATGAATGAAAAATGCTAATCAATCATCAACATTTATTTTAAATTGAGCAATAGTTTTATTAGAGAATATACAACAGTTAAAGCAATGTATATTTACCGTTGAACATTTGCGCCTGTTATGACCCTTCAATCCGCATAAACCACAAGTCACTTTGGACTTCCCTTTCCTTGACACTTTGATCCTGCTCTCCTCCTCAACACCGAAAAAATTTAGTCCATGGAAAGAACGTCGTTTATCAGCCTCTTTGTCTTCCTTTGTACGGTGATCTCAATCTCTTCCACCTTTTGCCTCCTTTTCATGGGGTTCCGTCCCCTTTTCTTTTGTCTTTTTAGAGGAGGTATTATTTCATCCAAGCTGTTGTTCACAATCCACAATTCACTTTTATTGGTTGGGTTGATGTAAAGATTGTACACTAGCTTGTACCTCTCTGTAGAGTAATATGGGCTGACATATCGATCGACAAGCTCATTGTTGTGGATGATTGCTGCAAGTGCATGAGCGCAAGGAAGTCCGCTTAATTGCCACCTACGGCAAGTGCAAATTTGGGCCTTTCCCTCCGGCAACGCTAACATTTGGGCCTCTAAATAATGAGGAGTATATAGAGGGAGGAGCTCTGTTGTCTTCTCTAATTTCTTAAGAACCTTCTGACAAAGAGGACTATGCCATTTCTCTGCCAATTTCTTCTTGGAATAAATCCTTGTCATAATCCTATTTTTTATCATTTCCAACATCGAAATGGTCGCCTTGCCACGCGTCTCAAGAATTTAACTGTTGAAATACTCGTAGAGATTGTTCAACAATATGTCAAAATTCGGATCTTCTCTGAAATATGCTTTTGTCCAGGAACCAATAGGGCGGTCGGGATGGTCAAACCATGCTCTAGCTTCCACAGACTTTGCCTCTAGTTCATCCATAGCTGCGTTGAAACGTTGTGGGTATGTAGCTCTAGTGGCTTTCCAAGTTATGTCCATATCTTTCCCAAGATGTTTCCCTCTGAAGTTGGTATACATGTGCCTAACACAGTGACGATGTTCTACATTTAGGAAAAGGTCTTTAACTGCTCCAATAAGTCCCTATAAAAAAACAACGACGATGTATATTACAACACAGTCACAAAGAACTAACATAAAATGCGTGGAGTAGAAAGAATGAAACTTGTAAATAAAAAATTAACAAGCTTAGCAACATGAAAATAATAGTCACCGCAAACTAAAAAATTAACAAACTCAGCAATAAAAAATTAAACCACTCAGTAATAAAAAAATTAACAAGCTCAGCATAAAGTGGTCTGCATAAAAACTAAAGATATTTATTCCTCTAGTACTTTATAGTAAGCTACACATTACCCAAATCATTGCATCAGTGTACTTGGCAAAGAAAGACGACTCTCATGCAATTTAAGACATAGAAGAAAACCATAATAGTATTAATTTATCTAGCACCGGAACAATTTGAATGCAAATTACCAAAAAAAATACATTTAAATTATTTTTATAACTACACCATATATAACGAATTGTAGAAAAATAGATTTAGTACCTTCTGCCTATCACTCATAAAGGTAATTCAATATGAGTTGTTAAAATCAAAACTCATTTGCAACAGTTGCAAGAACCAAGTCCAAGTTTGTCTACTCTCTATCAGGACGATTGCCCAGGCAACTGGGTACATGCAATCATTGGGATCAATGCAGACTGCTGATAGGAGCTTCCCCTCATAAGTGCCTTTCAACCAACATCCATCGAGGCAAATGATTGGTCGTAAGAATCTCTTGAAAGACTCTTTGAGTGGTGCCAAACAAACATAAAAGCCCTTGAACTCATAACGATCCATCCATAACTCCACAACACTACCAGGGTTGGTCATCTCCATGTCATTTTTATATGCCAACATCCATTGGTATTGTTTCTCCTCCTTTCCATAAATCAAGTTTAAGCACTTGTTTTTTATTCTCCAAGCTTTAGCTCGACAAATGGTGTAAGTCGTGTCACATTGAGCCATGTCAATTAGGCCAGCATCATTGCACTGTGGATTGGCACTGAAATGACCACCATATTTCTGGGCCAGCCAGTCAGCAGTCATATGGAAATTCTTGAAAAGCTTACCACAAGTGTGTTGCAGCCTTAGTGTCTTGATCTAAATCAATGGGTCCTCCCTAATAATGGGAGCTGCATAAATGTAAAACCTACAATTCTTCTTGTCCTTACAACACCTCGATATACATCTGTTGTGATCATTTGTTGCAAACTAGGGTTGGTATCTATTGTGGATACCTCATGCTTTCACTGCCTTCTTGAACTCTGCAAAGGTTTGAAACTTCATTCCCGCTTTTAAGAAGGGATCAACCATGTGCTTTTCCACGATGAACTCCAAACCATCACGGTTTGCTCTATAAATTTCCTCATCATCAGTGTCGGAATGGATTGAGTGTAGCTCTGAATCATCATTATATTCAGACTCTACAACAAATTCTCCCTCCAATGGCACATCAATCCTAATAGTTGAAGTTGTATTAGTCTAATTCCTTTGGCCTCTACTAACTCTACCACTGCCACCAAAATGATGTGTAACAACCTCCTCATAGTCCTCATCGTCCTCCTCAACACTATAGTCATCATCAAAAAATCCTCATCATCTAAATTATCATCATCTCCAACATGTTGGGCAATATCCTCATCTATAAGCACTTTTTCCTCATATCCATAATTAACAACGGATTCTTCAGTAATACGTTACACCAATGGTATCTCAATAACTCTATCCCTAAACAATCTTCTAAAACAACAGAGAGTTGGTTGATTTTCCTCCTCTTTGTTTCTACAGCGGTATATCAATAACGAACCATTAATTCTTTCAACAAAGGAATCCCAGTGCTTCTTAGCAACTTCATTGAGTTTCCTAAGAGAACTCCTTCCAAATTCCATGCCCTCGATGTCATATTCGTCCCTTAAGTGCTTAACGTACACATCAATCTACTTGTCTTTTATGCCTTGAACACACATTGCATGCAAATCATCATCCATTTCTTTCACATCTAGCGAGAAGGTCGCATACAATGGCATGTAGTAATACCACACCACATCCATGCAACCCAGCCTAACCAACCAATTATCCAGCTATTGAAATGTTACCTTGTAGACATGGCACCAGTCGAATAAATGACACTCATAGCCCCAACGCTGCATACAAACTTTCATCCACAATCTAATTGTGAAATAATCCTCTCCCGGACCTATCAAAACATAAGGGGTTAATCAATTCATGTTACATGGAAACCATAAACAATTGCGAGTAAAATCACTTTGAGAGGGTACAAGCTATTTTAAGTGCCTTGCTCCAGAAACCCTAGACACACTCGACAATGACAAAACAATTGGGGACCATATGTCAATAGAATAATAATTTAGGGTTTCAAAATTGGGGACATGCCATAAGAAGGTGGTCCACAGCTCTTAACATGACGACAAGGATCGTAAAAATCAACCATTTTATCTCCTATGTGTTAGATCCCCCTAATTTTCTCTAGAAACTTTGAATAAACACCACCTCCTGCTTGTACCCACTTCTCTGACACAAAGTCCACCACCTTTCGTTACTCTATTTTCACATGCAGTATGAGTGAGTGAAGTAAAGCAACACAATGGCAAGAGACAACAAGAACGAAGAAGATAAAGGCTTTGAAGTTGGTCAATTTTTCCCTTTAAATCGATGGTGAACTGTGTTGGTAGAATGGATTGAAAACGTCTTGGTGGAATGATAAGTCTGTGGAAGTAAGAGTTGGGTCAGGTAGGGTTTTTATAGGCCTGGTGGGTTCACATGGGCCAACGTATTTGTGGCTTGGGTCAAGTCTTTCCGGTCGATTACGGATTGGATGAGTTGGGTTCGCGATTCATTAATTACTGCCACATCGTCAAGGGACTTCCTTAAATTGGAGCCACATGGCATACCAACGTGGCATGTTATTGCTCAGTTGGCCAGTTTTCTGGGCAATGTGACCACAATGAAGCAATTAAATCCAGGTGTGGCCATGTTGTAGCAAATATTCTTTTGTGACTATAGGAATTATTGACCCTCAAAAAATCTATGAAATATTCTTCTATTTTTATTGGATTCGTTGAAATATCGGCACATCTTAATATAAAAGACATTTGTTCTTGGTGACTTGCATCCAGAGTACAATCAAGTTTGACAGAAAAATATTTTGATTCTTTAATTTTGTCAATAATTGTTTTTCTTAATTATAATGCCAAAAGATTTATCAACTCATTTTGTATATCATGACCTAGATAATGATTATGAATTTCTTTATTTTGAATATGTCTAAGGTGTTCTTGCATTATTGGATCGAATTCAACAATCATCTCAATTATGCTTAAGAAATTTCCATTACTATTTTCATGGAGCTTTTCATTTGTGCCACGAAATGCCAAGTTATTTTTTGATAAATTTTTTACATCAGCAATTATTCTTAATAGTACATTCCTCCAATGCTCTTTCTCTTTATTTATTTTTTCTTGTAAATGTTTATCAATTATAGGTAGTCTCATTTCAGTTTCAATCCAAATGTTCATATTTATAACAAGTTCATTACTTGTTTCATAACTTTTTAGTTTAGCACTAAGATTTTTCCAATTCTACACTCATTGTTTACCAATTGAATGACATTTGATTTCGAACTAAATAATTTAACAACAAAAGAAAAATACTTTATAACTCTTTTGAATTTATTCGCCATTTTTTATCATGTTTTTCTCCATTTGGAAATTTTCAAATA
>CAODLS010292332.1:0-17523 GCA_948243855.1 Flueggea neowawraea | reverse complement strand
TTGGTGAACTCACTTGGAGATGGCTTGCAGGGCCACAGTCTTGGAATAATTTCAGCTCGATTCCAATACAACTTAATTCAAATCCAAGTCCATAATGGGTTTAATTAGGTGTAATTTAATTAGGCTGGCCGAATTTGTTTGGCATAAATTAACTGACTATTTTTATGTATTTAATTTTTATGGCAAGTAGCATATAGTTAGGAGTCCTAGTCTATCAAGGACAGCTATTGTAAGGCTATTTAAACCATTCATAGCCGAATGTATCATGAAACTTTTTGATGAAATTAAACCCTAAAAGCCGAGATTGCATTTGTCTTTGTGTTCTTGCGTAGAATACATATCTTTAAGGAACATTCAAGGAGCTTGATCACCTTCTTATGGAGTGTTTCAAAATTGGAATTTTGAAACAAGTTTTCTTTATTCTAATTCCTTGATCATTCACCTAAGTAATCTGATTTCTAACTATCCTTAGGGGTTGAAACTGAATTGTTGTTAGGGGTTTTCACGTTAATGTGTTGGGGGTCCAAATACTCAAGGGGTTCTCAAGCTTATTCGTAGAGGTTCCCGTATCATTTGGTATCAGAGATTTGTCTCTAGATCAGGTTTTATCTTTGCAAATTTTTGTTCCTTGAATTCTGAAATTTCTTGTGTTTTGTGGTTGTCTTTGAATTCGGTTTATACTAGTCCTACGTGCATTGTTCTTGTTCCTGAGTTTATTGTTTTTGTTGATCGGGTCATTCATATTTGCAATCTGAAATTGTTAAAAAAATATAATATTTTCTTTTAGCATCCGTGATTAAGAGTCAAAAAAAAGAAAAGAAAAGAAAAGAGACGAATCAAAAAAAAAGAAGTGGAAATTTTGGATGCTTACGTGATTGAGTCAGATTGGCTCTCTATTTCCTAATTCACATCCTAGAAAAACTTGTCATATTGTGAGTGGGAAATTGCGTGTGATACATTGATTGCTTATTAAGGAATATTGCAAATTGCAATTGCATGACAAAATTGGAGTCTTCTTTAAATACTTCCTAAATTGGCTTATTTCCTAATTTGGGTGGATTTGTTTTCAATTATGGCTTGATTTACGGTCCCATTCTGGGCTGCTTTCTTTCTTTAATTATTTTGTCTCATATGTCCTTTGCATCTAATTCATTTTTCCATTTCTTGCTTCTTACATGTTACATTAATTTTTGTTAACCGATTTGCTCATTTTAATTTCAGAAAATTCCACACATTGCAAGCTTTTTGAATTTGTTTCTAAAAGTGTGATTCACCTAAGAACATAAAAGAAATTAGCTAGAGTGGTGTGAGGAAAACCTTGAGTGTATTCATTAATTGAGATAAACACAAGTGAACATCCCCTATCTTGAGTGCAAACATATGAGGGAGTGCTTGTGAGGTCTTTGAATTATTGCATCTAACTCTCATTTGCAGTAATGTCAAACCAAGGTAGCACTGCCGGAGTTGGTCCTAGTAATGAAGCTAGAGTCTGTGAGGTTCTAAAAGGAGAGATTACACGTTTTACTAGAGCTATGGAGGCTATGAGAGAGACATTGGAGCGCATGGATACAAGGTTTCAAGCGGTTGAAAGGGCAACATCAAATTCCAATGAACGACAAAGGGGAGGTAGACACCAACATCCTCAAATGATGTCTTGGAAGATAAAAAATTTTGATTACAATGAGGATGATAATGCTATTGTTGATGGAATGGGTATGCCTAAAGGTGGAGGAAGAGGAGGTCGTGGTTTCAGTTTTGGTAAAGGTAGAGGGAGATGGCAAGATACTCAATTCTATGGTCAAAAGCTACGTTATGATGACTTTATGGATCGAAGTTTGGGAAATATTAAACCTGAAATACCTCATTTTCAAGGCAAATCAGATCCAGAAGCTTATTTGCAATGGGAAAAAAAGGTGGAACTCATATTTGATTGCCATCAATTCAGTGAGGAGAAAAAGGTTAAACTTATCGTGACATAATTTTCGGATTATGCTATAGCTTGGTGGGATCAAGTGGTGACTAGTTGGGGGAGGAACTTGGAGTACCCAATTGAAACTTGGCATGCTCTTAAGTCTATAATGAGAAACATGTTTGTTCCTATACATTTTCATTGGGAGCTTGTACAAAAACTTCAAGTTCTTCGACAAGGCAGTAGAAGTGTCGATGATTATTACAAAGAGATGGAAATGACTATGACTCGGGCTGGTATAGAGGAGGATATGGAGGCCACCATGGCACATTTCTTAGCTGGTTTAAATAAGGAGATAGCTGACCGAGTGTATTTACAACCTTATGTGGAGTTAGATAAGATGGTACACATTGCTATCAAGGTGGAAAAACAACTTCAAGGCCGCGGGGCAGCAAGGTATGTTTCTAAACCTTTTTCCAACTCTAATTCTTATTGGAAAAGAGATGGGAAAAATGAATTTAAGGGTGGAAATAAGGATGCTTATGATGTTGCTAAGGGGAAGGTCGAAGTGGTTCCTAAAGAGAAGCCTAAAACCGATTACTCTAAAGGGAGAAACCGAGACATTAAGTGTTGGAAGTGTCAAGGTATGGGTCATGTTAGTAAGGAGTGTCCTAATAAAAGAGCTATGACATTGAGAAATGGAGAAATTGTGACGGATGATAAAGAAGATGATGAAAGTGATGGGATGCCCGAATTGGAGGATTGTAGTGATGGGAGCATTGAGGAACCAATTCGAGGTGACTTGTTGGTTACAAGACGTGCTCTTAGTACTTAATTGAAGGAAGATTGTCATAAGGAGCAGCGGGACAACTTGTTTCATACAAGGTGTCATGTTCAAGGTAAGGCTTGTAGTGTCATTGTTGCTAGTGGGAGTTGCACTAACGTGGTGGGCACTTTCTTGGTTAGCCGATTGGGGTTGTCTACTACACCACATCCATGGCCATACAAACTTCAATGGCTTAACGACTGTGGTCAGGTCATGGTAAATCGACAAACTATTGTTTCCTTGGCAATTGGTAAATATCATGATGAGGTTTTGTGTGATGTAATTCCTATACATGCCGGACATATCTTGCTTGGTAGGCCATGGAAATTTGATAGGAGAGCTACGCATGATGGGTACCTCAATAGGTATACATTTGCCAAGGATGGGCGAAAGACAATTTTGACGCCACTATCTTCCAAAGAAGTGTATGAAGATCAATGTAAATTGGAAAGGTTGACAGTGGAAGCCGAAGGCAAAGAACAAGAGAATCAAAAGAGTGCTATAAAGAATGAAAATAAAAAGAGTGAAAAGATTGAGAGAAAAGAAAAACAGAATCAGCCTAGAGAGAAAAGAGTGAGGAATATGAGTTTGATAGCTAAAGTAAGTGAGGTTAGGAATGCTTTGTATTCTAAACGTCCTATATGCGTACTCTTGTACAAAAGGGCTTATTTGGCTACTAACGATCTTAACCCATTTTTGCCTAGTTTGTTTGTTGATCTTTTGCAGATCCTAGTGTGTGTTGATGTTGATTCTAAAGCCGATTTGGTGAAGACGCTACATAAGCATGTTAAGGAGCATATTGAGAAGCAAAATGCCAACGTTGCTTCACGTGTGAACAAAGGAAGGAAGCCTATGATTTTTAAGCATGAAGATTGGGTTTGGGTACATTTTCACAAGGAAAGAATTTCACTTCAATTTAAACTCAACCAGCGGGGCGACGATCCTTTTCAAATTCTTGAAAGGATTAATGATAATGCCTATAAAGATGACCTTCCAGGTGATTATAATGTTAGTGTTCCATTTAATGTTGTTGATTTGCGTCCTTTTGATGTAGGTGATGCTTTAAATTCAAGGACAAATCCTTTTGAGGAGAGGGGGAATGTTATGAAGTCACCTGTTGATCTGATCCAACATGGTCATGTCAAAGAGCTTCCAGACGGGGATCATTTTCAACATAGGCATGTCAAGGAAGATTTTCAGCCAAAGCTAAAAGACAAGGATCAAATGCAACACCAACGTGCTTCTAGTCTAATTAGCATGCCTCCAGGACCTGTAACAAGGTCTCGATCAAAGAAGTTTTAGCAAGCATTGATCTATTATCTACAAGGCTTGGTGAACTCACTTGGAGATGGCTTGTTGGGCCACGGTCTTGGAATAATTCCAGCTCGATTCCAATATAACTTAATTCAAATCCAAGTCCATAATGGGTTTAAGTAGGTGTAATTTAATTGGGCTAGCCGAATTTGTTTTGGCATAAATTAATTGACTATTTTTATGTATTTAATTTTTATGGCAAGTAGTATATAGTTAGGAGTCCTAGTCTATCAAGGACAGCTATTGTAAGGCTATTTAAACCATTCATAGCCGAATGTATCAGGACACTTTTTGATGAAATTAAACCTTAAAAGTCGAGATTGCTTTTGTCTTTGTGTTCTTGCGTAGAATACATGTCTTTAAGGAACATTCAATGAGCTTGATCACCTTCTTGTGGAGTGTTTCGAAATTGGAATTCTGAAACGATTTTTCTTTATTCTAATTCCTTGATCATTCACCTAACCAACATGTTTTCTATCCATTCTTTGGGGTTGAAATCAAATTGTTGTTGGGGGTCCAAATACTCAAGGGGTTCTCATATCATAGAGGTAATTAGTAAAGCTAGTCTTGTGCATCACCTTTCAGAGAAAAAAAAATGTCTTAACTTTATTTGATCCGTTGTAACCTCGGTTTCATACCATTGAAAACAACATTAAACTCCTTCAAATGCTTATGTGGATATTCTCCAGTAAAACCCAAAAAACTAGGCAACAAGTGAAAGAGCCTAGACCTCAACTCGAAAGTAGCATTTGTTCCCAAATTAAGAAATTTGATGCAATGCAGTTGTTGATTCAAGTCAAGATTTGCCAACTGCCTAAGAGTTTGATCTTAGTCATTTCTACCATTGGTTCAGGTGCCAAAGTATCAATTTCGTCCTCCTCATATACCGGTTCAATAAATTTTTCTTCCGGTACTAGTTTAGGTGATTGTACCAGTGGATTCTGCCTTTCAACTTTTTGCTGCTTTTTGAGACGTTTGGAAATTTTCTCAATTTTAGAATGGTATTGTAAATTTTTTTATTGCAAAGAATGTGTAGTGTACATAAACTAGAAAAAGTTCCCGACAACGACACCAAAATTTGGTGATGTTGTCGCCTGAAACCAAATTAAAACCACACTCAACACACTAAAATGAAGTTAGTAGTGAGTACAAGTCAAACCCATGAAGAGATTTGTAGACATTAATGCACTCAAACAGAAACAATAACAAATAGAGGTATTGATAATTGAGTGAAATACTTTTAATGAAAGAAGTAATTTGGAAAGAACAGAAAGTAACGACAATTACAATAGTAAACTCAATGAAAGAAAGCCTTGTTCTTCGGTAACCATGACCATTGGAATTTTAGTTGATCATTAGCACGAAAAGTATTCAGTTAACCATTCAAATATTAGTTTTGCTAACTAATTTACCTATATTTCCTTATGATTAATTAATCAAAACATGTATTCTAGTTAATACTTATTGACTAACAACCTAGGTACGCTCTCAAATTTAATCAGACAATAGAAGTAAGAACAAGAAAGACAACGAAGAAAAACAATGCATGTACAATGCTGCATTTAATCCAGTAGAATAATTCTACTAAAAATTATGGTTCTAACATAGTAACATAATTCCTAGTTGCTACTTTAGTTGAATGAACCGCATGTTAGGTTGTCCCACCCACGTGGCAAGTGGTGGGACCACACCAACTTAAGTTAAAACTAAAAGAAGGAAAAGAAAAAAACTTGGAGAAAAAGAAAAGGTTGTCATGGTATATAAAAGAGAAGAAAGTGAAGGTTTTGAGGGAGTGATGGTAGCGTCAAACAACAAAAGGTAGAGAAAGAAAAAATGATTTTTCTATTGAGAGGAAGTGGTTGGTTCGATCTGGTTGAAGCCCAATGATCGGCTTTCCGCAAGCGCACAGGTGTCAATTTAGTTTTACCTTGGACGTATCCCTAAGGTTATCAAATCCAAAGGAACGAGTACTAATGGTGATTAATTCGTAAAATAAAAGAAATAAAAAAAAATGATTATATTTTTTGGGGTTTTGATTAATAATGCAATATTGATAAAAACAAGCAAATAAAATTGAGAGTAGATAACCAAATAATAACAAAGCATTAGGACTTCTGAGATTTCAACTAAAGACTTCTATTTGCTATATTAATGAACAGGGTTTTGGGATTGAAAATTCTCTCCACAATTCTCACTTAAAACCTCTCTTGAGTTCAATTAAGCTGTGTCTACCTTTGTTAGAAGGCTCCTATTGACATCACCTAACTAAACTCGACTCTTTAAGCCATTGGGGAATTTCATCAAACACCTCACTTACATAGAATATGGTTATCCTAAATCATGTAAGTTTAATGTTTGTGGGCCTCATCTAACCTTTACCTTTCAATCCATCAACTGGACTTACCTAAACTATAACTATGGTGGCCAATCATAATCATAGTCAACAAAGCAAGCCATTAAATTAAATCCAAGGGCAATCTACAATTATGGAACATAAAAACACAATACCTATTAAGCAATCTTCAAATATAGAATATAAAACACAATACCCATTCATTAATAAGCAAATATTCATCAATAGTTTACATCTCTAAGTCCTAACAATAAATCTAAGTTACCTTGGCAATGAAAAACAAAATAAAACAATAAAAAATAAAATGAAAAACAAAATAAAACAGTAAAAACTAAAATGAAACATAGTCACCAAATTCTAGTGTGAAGAAATAGAGTAAGGGTTGATGTAAAGAAGCCTCTTCAAGTCTCCTTCAAGAGATTCCTAACCTTAAAGCTCTCTCTCTTTCTTTCTTGCACAAACCCTAAAAACTAAGACTAAAAAAATAAAGAGAATGTTTTTGTGTGTAGAGAATGATCCTAAAAGAGAAAATAAGAGATGTATTTTTGCCACTTCACATGTCACAAAACCCTTCAATTAATGCTGGCAAAAATGGCCCTATATTGTGCCTTGGTCCCCACAAGTCTTATCTTTTCTGCGACCATCTTTCCTCTTTCTAAAGGGGCCACAATTGTGGCTCTCTGACCGTGGTCACACTAACGTCTGGCTTCATTTGGCCATGGTCGAAGCCATGACCATTGGTCGTCTCAACTCCAAAAGGGCATGAATTGGTGACCACAGTTGTTGCTCTCGGACCATGGCTTGACCATGGTCTCTAGCCATGACCATAACCCAGGATGTGGCAACAAAATTGCTTCCTTCAAGCTGAATTTCTTCCACTTCTTTCCATCAATTAAGCTCCTTTGAGAACTCCTTTTGCCTTTTTTTTCACTTTTCATCCACATTACATGCATTCACATCTACCTTACACAAAAACACGAAAAGAATATAAATTTGTAGATAATTAAGTACACTTAGAGCCAAAATTTCATCTATTTATGCTTGAATAAACATATAAATTTATCGTGCATCATGTGATGACTACCAAATTTCAATGTGTTGTTGCTGGCATCAAGCATTACAAAGTGACTGGTGCAGATTGTTGAAAGCCCTCTTCAGTGGTTGTCTCTGTCAATACCCGCAGTGATTTCTATCCACTTTCTCGATTGTCATTGAGTAATTTATCCACTGTTAAATGAAGAATTATTATTATTGATCATTAGCTTAGCCTAGAAAGACTTACTGTATAACCCATTACTTTGATGTAATGGAAGTTTTTTTGGTAACTGTGAGCATTGGCTTTTTCCTTCACATAGAAGGGTTTTTCATGTAAAAAAATATTGTGTTTTGTGGTGTTCTTACTTGGCTTATTTGTTTTCAATTTATTGCCCATTTGTTTTTGTACAAGGTGGGAAGTGTTTAATATGCACTTGTGTGTAGTCTATCTTCCCAACATAAGTAACCCTAGAGAGTTGCTTTTTTCCATCAAAGGCATGTGCCAAAAAAAGTCAGTTTAAAGGTCCCAAAATATCATCTGAATGGGTCTTTTAGTTCCCTAAAAACTCTGGCCTTCAAATATTAAATTTGAAATTCCAGGCTTTGAATTCTGCAAGATAAGTGTAGGCACTTTCATTTACTTGAGTTCATCCCTTCAGCTCCGTATCTTTCCATTTTAACTTTCAATTATTTATTTGATGGAAAAAATTGACGACCTTGTACTTCAGGAGCATTTTGATTTGGAAACGGTTTGACATTTAAATCTCAACAGTGGCATTTCGTTTTAGCCAGATGAAAACATGACACTTTTACAATGCCCATTTATCATTGCAATGCATACAAGGTTCACCATTAAGATGCACTATGCATGATTCTACTCTCTTTTCTTTTCTTTTCTTTTCTTTTTTTTTTTTGAAATTGGACTAGTGGTAAGGTCCAAATAAATGAATAATTGTTGATATTTTAATAGTATGTATGTATGTATATATGTATGTATGTATGTGCACATACACACACACACACACACATACACATACACATAAATACACACCTCCACATACATACATACATATGTATGTATGGACACATACACACACACATACATACATATACACACACACACACACACATATACATACATACATACATATTATGTATATTTATACATTCACGCATACACATACATATACATACCTATATATATACATACATGCATGCATAAATACATACATACATACATATATACATATGTGCATACATACATACATGCATACATACACATATACACACACACATACATATACATACCTACATATATATACATATGTATATATGTACATATGAAAAAGGCAAGAGTCGCCAGACGAAAAGGATTGAAGTCTAAACTCTAAGATTTAGGTTAACACCTTCCTTCCTTCACAGAGAAAGATGTAGGAAGAGCAAGCTGAACTAAGCAAGTTACAGCCTTCCAAGGCTCATGCTAGGCACCACATTTTTTGGTTTCCTTAAAAAATAGAATCTTTTTCAAATTGGTAAAGACCCACCCTTTGGTTCAGTTAGAATGAGTGCCCGGGACATAGGCTTCTACCAACAGTGGACTATCAAGGATCACATCTCGTGCATATTCTACATTATATCCTGCAACTAATTTAGCTTCCACTTTTGGGAGATCAAATAGAGCCCGATTAGTTTCTGCTAGACAAGAAATGGGCCCAGAATAGGTAGGAACAAAATCTATCATTGGGATTTGATCCCCAAATAAATAAAAATCCTACCCGGCGGCCCATCTGTATTATCAAGTTTGACCCTCCACTTAACAAATGGATCTTTGTCCCGTTTATATACGTGTGTGTGTATTATATTAATCATACAATATGGAACAATGCGAGTGAATGCAATTCCAATTTTAATTTGGAGCTTGGCCATAGCATGAAAATTCTCAACCCTAGTCTGATACGATACGATATACGATGGAGACATAAAGTCTCAAAAATGATACGATGGATAGCTAGCAAACAATATATGATGGAGACTTAAAAGTCTCAATATATATTCGATAACGATGGAGACATAAAGTCTCATAAACAATAATGATGGAAAATGCAAAAATTTTGGCCGAGTCCGCTTTTTAAGTCCAGAATGCAAGTGTCATGTCACCAATTTAATTTTCAATCAATATACACATACTCACGGTAACGATAATAATAAATCAATCATATCAGCATCTGTTCAATAATGATAAATTTGATCAATAAACTATTCATTCTAAATGGTAAGTCTTATCCGATGATATCATTCAATATTTCCAGGTATTTAATCACAATAGGTTCATAGATAACTCAAGGCAAATACAAGTGACACATACATGCACTGTTGAGTTCGATTTTGATGATGATGAATGCAAAACATCCATGAAAAAGGTGCAAAGTACAGACTTGTTGATATTCACCAATAAGGCACCTTAATAATAATTAAAGTACATTAAGGAATGTCAAAATGGCAACAATGCACGCTAATGGACTATCAGCGCGTCTTATATGTCAACAACACACTCTAATGACACAACAACGTACCTTAGCGAATCCTCTGATGTTCCGGAATTGTTATGGACAACATTGAGATGTGTTAATGATGAAAAATGTATGTTGTCTAAGGAGTGTTCAAAAATTGTTTGAAATACCAAGTTGAAAGAATGTTGATGGTATCAAGAACACCCGTTGTTGAATAAAGGTATGACCTTTGAAGATAACTCAATAACACACGTTAGTGGTGAACAACGCGCATTGTCAATGAGATACTCAGATAAGGATAAATCCAAGATGCTCCTCGACAATTCAAATCTGAATATTCTGTGACATGCTAACGTGGATTTCAAATATGCAATCTTGATTAGATCATTCAATGCACGTAGAAAAGGGAGGAACGCACGTTGATAAACATCTGGGTGAAAGTGTATATTCTGGAATGAGGAACGATGATCATTCCACAAGGAATGTTGAAGTGTTGATCAAAGCATGCTAATGAGCATCAAGGCATGCTAATGAAAGTAGTCATTAAAATAGAAGCGATACAACTTTAACAATGCACGCTAATGGCGAACAACACATGTCGATATCTGATGCACACTTAAAGAACGTACGTTAGCATGGAACAATTCATGTTAAGGATAGTGATGTCAATTAAAACAAAATTTTCCATTCTCTCACAACGGCTACTTCAAGGGCCCGACGGCTATATTTCTAATAGTGGCTATAAATAGACGTCTTAAGATAGAAGAGAAGAGAGAGATGCCCTTGCTAAGAATTGTTATTAACTTTATCTCTCTTCTCTACCTTTCTAACCCATTTGAGCTATTTGTTGGGTGGATTTTTCGATCTTGTCTTGGTCAAGTTGTATAAGTAAGAAGAAGAGAAATGGACACAATGATTTATAGTGGTTCGGTCAACCTTGCCTACGTCCACTACCTAAATCTTACTTAGGTTTTTAACTATATCTATATGATTGATTATGGCTCAATCCAATAAGGCCTTACAAAGAGGTTGATTCTCGGCTCAACACCTCTAACGCCACCTTCACTTTCAAGTTAAGTGAGAACTCTTACAATACTTGATTCTAGTTCAAGAATAAACCAAGGTTGATTTCTCTTAAGGATCACACCACTAAAGCCCTTACAATGTTGTTTTATAAGCCTTATAACAAACTTTTCCCACACCCAAGGTGTATACAAAAAGTTACAAGTGAAAGTTCTATGCTAGGAGTACATATGCTTGCTTGATGCTCATAATCTTCTCTCTAGCTTGGTTTTGGTGTTTTGGGGTTGATGGATTGATTTAAATATTTGAGACTTGAAAGCACATGATTATCCATGAATTATTTGTCCTTTATTCATGTATTTATAGCCTTTCTTTCCCATATGACCGTTGGGGTTGATAATCTAGCTGTTAGAATGCATTTGATGCTTGATTTCTTGCCATATGTGACTTACTCGAGTAAGAATATTTTTTACTTGAGTGAGCGTGATTTTTAACCTGATTCACACATGATTCTTCGATTACTCGAGTAAGTTTATTTCTTACTCGAGTAAGTCCTACTTTCGTGATGTTTTTGGGTTTTCTACTTACTCGAGTGAATTCCAAGTTGCTCGAGTGAAAGCTTCACTTCCTCATGCCTCTGAAACTTGTTTTACTCCAGTGAGTATTAATCTTACTCGAGTAACACTTCTTTTACCTAAACAGTTGAATCATTTGGCTATCTCACTGAACATTGTGCTTTGTTGTCTTAATTACCAATTTTTGTTTATCATCAAAACGCAAGAGGATTTAAATGTGAACCACCATTGGTTCAACACTATTTACTTGCAATCTTATTATTAGGTTGGTGTGAGCTTTAATCTATTATACCTTTGGGGTTTAATCTGTAACAAGCAAGGTTTTTTGCTTAGGGTAGATAGGTTTCCTTGGTGTGCCTTAGAAAAACAAGAGTGATTGCTAGAGAGCCTCAGAAAACTAGAGGTGTAGGTTTTCTAGTTTGTTACCTGCAAAAACTATAGGTTTGATTTGCTTGTTTTGTCCTGAAAATAAATGGTTTTGGTTTTCTAGTTGAGCCCACAAAAACTAGGGATTTGGTTTGCTTATTTTATCCTTAAAATAAGGTGTAACGGTTTGCTTATTGAGCCCATAAAAACAAGTGGTGTAAACAGTTTTTCTCCACCTGCAAGTGAGGAGATAGTGGATTGAAATTCTCTAATGGACTTAGAGGAGTAGACGTAGGTCAGTGAGGACCAAACCACTATAAATCTTAGGCTTTGATATCTCTCTTCCCTTATCTCTTTACTTTGCATTTGATTTATATTTTTGTGTGTGGATTGGATCTTTAGTTTCATTGCTTTCGCATTCAACTTTGATTTTAGTTTAAAAATGAACTTTGTTGTTTGTTTTAGTTTGCAAAATATTTTCAACAAAGTTTTCAATTTAATAAAAATCCAATTCACCCCCTCTTGGAGTGTTATTCCTTATTAGGATTGAGTTTTCAATTTCTATCAAAGCTTGTGCTCTTGATATTTCATTATGGCTTAACATCCAAAGATTGAAAGATCCCAAAAATGGCATTTTTAAATGGTATTTCAAGATATGAGGGTTTAGCTATTAATCGTGCTCCTTTCTTTGATGGAAGTGACTACATCTACTGGAAAACAAGGATGAGAGTGTTCCTACAATCAAAAAAGTGGATATATTGGATGTTGTTGAGGAAGATCCATTTGTGCCAACAAAACTAGTGGATGGAAGAAGTGTGAGAAGCCAAAAGAATAGTGGAATGAAGATAACAAAAGCATCTCTTACAACCACAAAGCAATGCACCTACTATTCTTTGAGCAAATCTCAGTTTAACAAGGTTCAATAATGCTCTACTACTCAAGAAATTAGGCAAACTTTAGAGGTTGCTTATGAAGGAACAAGCCAAGTCAAGAAGAATAAAATCTCTCTTCTTGTCCACAAATATGAGATGTTCAAGATGAAGGAAGAGGAGTCCATTTAAGCAATGTTTGATCCATTCAATGACATCTTTAAGGCCTCAATTCTCTTGGCAAGTCATACACAAATTTTGAGATTGTGAGGAAGCTTTTAATGGCTTTGCCAAAATCATAGGCCTCCAAGAAAGATGTAATTTTAGAAGCCAACGATCTAAACTCTTTGCCTTTGGAGCAATTAATTGGTTCTTTACTTACTCATGAAATGAGTATAAAGAATGTGAAGAAAAGGAAGACAAGAAAAAGAAAAGGATAAATTTGGGCATTGCATTGAAGGGTTCAAAATACATTGAAAGCTCAAGCTCTAGTGAAGAAGATGATGAAGAGATTGATTCTGATGATGTGGAGCACCTCACAAAGAAATTTTGCAAGTTTTTCAACAAGGAAAGAGAGACAAAGAAGGCCAGAAAGAGGAGGAATAAATTGATTTGCTATGAATGTAATGAACCATGTCATGTCAACCTGGACTGCCCTTTATTTGAAGAAACATGGCAAAAGGAGGAAAAGAAGAGTTATTGATTACTCCTCAAGTTCTAGTGATGATGATGAAGTTAAGGGAATATGCTTGACAACCCATGCAAATGTGGTACCCTTTCCTTGAATTTAAACCTTGTTGAATTTCTTTTTATTGTTGTTGTATATATATGATTGTTGTTTACTGCAGTGATTTGTTTTTGTTCATTCATAATATTTATAAATGTTTGATAAACTATGTTGCATTGATTGATGGAATTTTATTAATTACATATGTGAGTGGATTGCTTGCATTGATTTTTTTATTATCACAAGAGGAGACACTTTTTTGTTACTGCAGTGCATATTTTACAACAAATAGGGGAGTTTTATTTCCTACATGCTCTATGTACTTATGCATTTGCTGAGGGGGAGTTATAATCGTGTTTATTAATTTCTTTGATTGATTAGGGGAGAATGTTTATTTTTCATGTCCTTTTTTTATGATACAAAAAGGTGAGAAGTGTTACATGAATTTGCATGTTATTTCTCAATTGGTATCATCTTTATTTTGAACATTGTGCATATTATTATGTTGGACTAACCAAGTGACAATGAGTGAAATCCTTGATCAAATTGTTTGTTATTGATGAATAGATGTTCAAATTCATGTATGTTTTGTCATCATCAAAAATGGGGAGATTGTTGAGTTTAGTTTTGATGATGATGAATGCAAAACATCCATGAAAAAGGTGTAAAGTTGCAAAATTATTGATGTTCATTAATAGGGCACCTTAATAATCATTAAAGTGCATTAAGGAATATCAAAATGGCAACATTGCACCCTAATGGACTATCAACACGCCTTATATGTCAACAACGCACTCTAATGAAGCAACAACGTACCTTAGCGAATACTCTGATATTCTGGAATTGTTATGGACAACATTAAGGAGCGCTAATGATGAAGAACGCACGTTGTCAAAGGAGTGTTCAGAACTTGTTTGAAATGCCAAGTTGAAAGAACGTTAATGGTATCAAGAATGCCCATTGTGGAGTAAAGGTGTGCCTTTAAAGATAACTAAACAATACACATTAGTGGTGAACAACGCGTGTTATCAAGGAGCTACTCAGATACACTCCTCAGGAATTCAAATCTGAATATTCTCTGATACACTGACGTGGATTTCAAATATGCAATCTTGATTAGATATGCCAACGCACGTTGATGAACATTTGGGTGAAAGTGCATATTCTGGAATGAGGAACAAGACGCACTGATCAATCAACAAGGAACATTGAAGAGTTGATCAACAAATGCTAATGAGCATCAAGGCACGTTAATGAAAGTAGTCATTAAAACAGAAGTGATACAACTTCAACAACACACGTTGATATCTGATGCACACTTAAAGAACACGCATTAGCATGGAACAACGCACGTTAATGATAGTGACGTCAATTAAAACAAAATTTTATATTCTCTCACAACGGCTATTTCAAGGCTCCAACTACTATATTTCTAATAGTGGCTATAAATAGACGTCTTAGGACAAAAGAGAAGAGAGAGATACCCTTGCTAAGAATTGCTATTCACTTTGTTTCTTTTCTCTACCTTTATAACTCATTTGAGCTATTTACTTGCAATCTGATTGTTGGGTTGGTGTGAGCTTTAATCTGTTATACCTTTGGGGTTTAATCTGTAACAAGCAAGGTTTTTTTTCTTAGGGTAGATAGATTACCATGTTGTGCCTTAGAAAAAC
This sequence comes from Flueggea neowawraea, assembly GCA_948243855.1. Lineage (NCBI taxonomy): Eukaryota > Viridiplantae > Streptophyta > Magnoliopsida > Malpighiales > Phyllanthaceae > Flueggea > Flueggea neowawraea. The sequence goes on along the minus strand of CAODLS010292332.1, from coordinate 2,343 downwards.
AAGAATGGTTGCTAGTAAGCCTTTGAAAACTAGAGGTGTATGTTTTCTAGTTTGTTACCTGCAAAAACTAGAGGTTTGGTTTACTTGTTTTGTCCTTAAAATAAGGTGTAACAGTTTGCTTGTTGAGCTTGCAAAAACAAGTGATGTAAACGGTTTTCTTCCACCCACAAGTGAGGAGATAGTGGATTGAAATTCTCTAGTGGATCTAGAGGAGTGGACGTAGGTCAAGAAGGATTGAACCACTATAAATCTTGGGCTTTGATATCTCTCTATCATTCTCTATTTACTTTGCATTTGATTTGTATTGTTGTGTATGGATTGGATCTTTAGTTTCATTATTTAAACATTCAACTTTGATTTTAGTTTAAAAAGGAACTTTGTTGTTTGTTTTAGTTTGCAAAAGATTTTCAACAAAGTTTTTAATTTGCTAAAAATCCAATTCCCCCTCTTAGAGTGTCATTCCTTATTGGGAACGAGTTTTCATGCACTATCAAGCATTTCCAGTATTTACACGTATAATCCAAGATCACTACATATGCACATATCATTATAAAATTATCACATTTGGAAATTTCAAAACACACAACAAACAAGTGGAGACACCTCCAGTTTCTGCTCACATGTGCCTCTGATATATATACTAAGTACCGATGACTTCTAATTCTCCAATCTATGAGTACAATACTTGGGTTCTTTAGATCTACACAATATTAAAGTTATGTATACCAATATCAAATAAGCTTTTTTGTAAAATTATGGACAAGTCCCTTAAAAACAAAATCTTATTCAATTTAGTCCATATGTCCTAGCATGACGGGATTTTTGAATTTATTTAATCAATAAAATAATTAAATCTTTAACTTATGAGGATTTGTCCTCATTCTCTTTTTTGTGTTCTGTTATAATAAGTTTTAGTTTCATCCATATTGTTGAAAATTTATCAAAACAATCCCTATAGTGGATTTCTTAATTTAATCTCAACGGAACAGTTTGTGCCCCACTTGACTTATCTGGAGTTGCGGGTTTTCAATTAACTTGATATAAATTTTATATGAAATAAGACATCTTAATATTTTTGTACATGTAAAGTAAGAATCCTAATTCAATTTATAGAATTTATGGTGAATTTTTGAATTAAGACTAATTGTTGCGTAGTTTCCACTTTAGGACAGTTTGAGCATCACTTAGTATTGCAACCTTAGTTCATTCAGTTCCCCATAAAAATACTGATGCATTGCATAAACATATTCATACATGTGTTATATTAAGCGTTCTTGGATCAAGGGTGATCAACATTAAGATCCTTTTATGTTTTGATGATGAATAAAAGGTTTTGATGAAGTGCAAAGTGTTTGACTTGAGGTGGAACTCATTGGAAAGCTTGGAATTGAGAAACAAGGCTCCAGAGGTGGTTAACCTACGTTATATGAGTGCCAATGTACGTGAATAAAAGCCAAAATGCGAACAAAAGCCACTGAAATGCTAAAGGAGCAAATAACGTAAGTTATCTATGAATAATGTACGTTAAGGAACAAAGAAACGCACGTTAACTACAAATAACGTATGTCATCTAGAAAGAAGCATGATTAACGTACTTCAGAAGAAGAACAATGTACACGAACTGGAAATCATCATGATCAACGTATGTCTTGCAACTATAACATACGTTTCGAATGGAACAGAAGACTCCAACGGCTAGTTTCATGTCTCAAACATTTTCATCGTTCCATCAACCCCAAAACACCAAATTCAAGCTAGAGAGAAGATCAATAGCATCAATCAAACACATGTACTCCTAGCATAGATCTTTCATATTTTTGTATTAATTTCGAGAATGGGGAAAGGTTTGTTGTGAACTTAGAGAAAACAACATTGTATGTCTTTCGAGGTTTGAGCCGGGAATCAACCTTAGGTAGGCTTTAGAAGGGTGAGCCGTAATCAACCTTGTTGGCCTTAGAGGTGTGAGCCGCAATCAACCTTGTTGTAAGACTTTGTTGGATTGAGCCATAATCATTCTTCGATATAGTGGAAATCCTAAGTGAGACTTAGGTAGTGGATGTAGGCATGGTTGGTCGAAGCACTATAAATGTTGGTGTTGCTTTCTTTCTCAAGTCAACTCACTTCTGCTCTCCAAACTCAACCAAAGTATAGACCGAAAATTCTCCAACAAGTGGTATCAGAGCGGGTCTCCGTTCAAAAAGGCTTAACAACCTTGGTACTATCATTGAACACTTTCAATTCTCTTCATTTGTTGTTTAATTGATATTGTTTTGATTAAATAGGGGAAGAATTGATGTTTATAAAATATTTTAAATGATGCACAAATTGTTTTCAAAAGGGAGA
>CAODLS010292306.1:0-18228 GCA_948243855.1 Flueggea neowawraea | reverse complement strand
TAGTAGCAATGTCCCATTTAATCATTCAAATCATAGCCCAGTTAATCTGCACATGGCACCTTCCTGGTTTAAGCAGTATGGGACTCTTAGAAATGGGCAGATGGTGCCAGTTTCTGATCCAAGGTTTGCAAAGACGGCTGCGGCACAGTTTTCTCTTGGAAGACCACAGGTTTTGCATAGTCAGACATTGGAACAGTTAGATGCTAGTGGGGCTGGGCAGGTCAGAAAGGTTTGGCCAAGTACAGCTACCACCTTGGTGGCAGGTCAACACTTGCCAGCACCTTTTGTATTGCCTTCAGAAGCTTCCAATCAAGTAGCTATTACTAGACCAAAAAAGCGCAAATTGGCACCTTCTCTGTGTCTACCGTGGCACAAGGAAGTATCGCAAGCTTCCAGAAGGCTTCAGAACATCAGGTTCTAATCACGCTTCTATGTGTTGTCTATGTTTTTTTATCTTCGAAGCATGTTTTTGTTCTATGTATGCATGTGCCGTGTTGCTGGATGGGTTAAAGACTTAACAATTCTAGAATTTAGTGAAATGTACGAGTTTTTTCATCTCATTTTCTTCTGATGCAAGTATTAGTTATATTTCGCATTGCTTCCCAGATTTTATTTTTTAAAGTTTCCAACTCAGAGTACTGCTTCTCTGTCTGCTTGGTTAACAAACAGTGATTTGTTTTGCAGTATGTCAGAAGACTGGGCTCATGCCACAAATCGGTTGATTGAGAAGGTATGCTTCATGTTGGAATTGTTTTGTAATGTAATCATCTTTTCTCTGGACGTTGGGTGTTGGGAACTGATTCTGATTCATTCATCTTGGATATCAGGTTGATGATAATGAAATAATTGAAGATTTGCAGCCAAGGCTTCGTTCCAAGAGGAGGCTGATATTGACAACACAACTTATGCAACACCTGTTCAGTGCTGGACCAGCATCCATTCTCTGCATGGACTCTGCTTCAAGCTACCATATCTTATCATATTTCACTGCAAGATTGTCACTTGGGGATGCTTGTAGCCTTGCCTACTGCAAGAGAAATGATTTATTGACGGGTGCAAATAACGGTGACATGTGAGTAGTCATTAATTGCCAGAAACATAGATTGCTAAATAATAGAATGATTGTGGTCTAAACCCTTTACCTTCTCGTCCACAAAACTTATTAATTTTGTATCAATGTTGTTCAGGAATTCTGAGAAGCTCAACAATTCTGAGGGAAGTGGTGATCAGCAAATGTCAGAAATTGTGGAAGCGTTTATTGATAGAGCAAAGAAGCTGGAACAAGAATTCTACAGGTATGTCAGAGCTTTTCCGGTGACATGGAAAAGTTGTATTTGAAAATCGATGGATGAATTACATTTTCACACCCAACGGTGTAACCTTTGTTTCATTCTTTTTCAAAATGCAGGTTGGTCAAGGCAGCATCAATTGTCGACATAAGAGTGGATTTTCAGGAGTTAGAAAAGTTTTCTGTCATCAACCGATTTGCCAAGTTTCATACTCGTGGACAACCAGACGCTTCTGGAACTTCATCGTCTGGTGCGCCAAGACCAATGGTCGAGAGATATGTCACAGCATTTCCAATGCCGAAAGTTTTACCCGAGGAAGCACAATGTCTTTCACTATGATCATCAACTATATATATCACTGACTGGATCCTCTTCCATCTTCATTCTGCATTCCACATCCTTCTCGATGCCTTCTACTCTGCTTACAGGGGCATGCAAGACAGGACCCTGACTCAAAATGGAATGCAAAATCAGTCAACTTGAAGTAACCAAGGCCTCTCCTGCATTTTGAAATTTGAGGCCTAACTGTTGTCATTTTGGGGGAAAGTATATATTATTTTTGTATATTTCCATGGAATTCCCTGGAGAATAGGAAGGAATTATTCAAATTAACTTTTTCTTTTTGGTCCACTATAGAGCAAAAGGATCAGTAGTGTGGATGTTCTCCAGTTCTTGTTACGTGAAATTTAGTTGAATTGTAGCGTGATTTGATCTTAACCGGCAAATTTCTTCCATACCCTTTTCTGTTAATTCCTATCCAAATCTTTCTATCCATCAAGCTTTTCACACAATTGGTTGAAAATTCTGTCCTATCAATGCATTCCTGAGAGAGTGGATTTCATATGGTCATTTATATTATCATCATGGTTGTCCTGTTCTTGTCACATGTTGCACAAGAAAAGAGATCTCACTTTACAAACAAAAACAAACAAACGTACGTAATCTAATCTCTTTGTTTTGTTCGGAAAGTACGAAGTATCAGACATTGATTCTGTTGACCCGAAGTGTGACAAAAAGTTTTGTGCATATGATGGAGTAAAAGACAAGACAACACTTTCCACGACAACAAAAGGAATGCCATTTTTGGGACTTCGGAAGGAATTTTAACTACTACCCTGAAGAAAGAAGCAGTGCCACGTCAGCAGTACTTATATGTCCCTGTGAATCAACTTTCTTAAATTAACTACCTTGTATCTTTGCTGTCAGTATCAGTATCTGATCCTCCATTCATGATCATTGGAAAGCGATGTGAGCAAGCTGAAAAAACACACGACACACATTACTATACAATTCTTTGTTTTTATTAAGAATAGAATCTGAATCTACAAACAAAAAACCAGTCAATTCTTTTATAAATAATAAATAATAATTTTTGTGGGGTTGGTAGTTGATTTTTGTATATGACTACTAATAAAGAGAGTTGTGATTGGTGGGCAACAAAGTCCCCCTTTGCTGACAACAATTCTTGGTGGGTGCTATGTTGTCAAACACACCAACATTCTCCAAGGAAATCTAAATTATAACCATGCAATTATATTTTTAATCTTTTTTGGGGATTTGAAGTTTGCATCATCATCACGTGGCTGTTCATGCATTATGGGTCCCAGAAAATCAACACAGTGGCCTAATGAAAGGGCTATTCCAATTATTTTTGTGTTTGTGGATTGGGTTAATAATAATAATAATTATGATTTCATGATATTGGTTCTGTGGCAGTGGTCCTATTATTTGTTCCTTTGCTCATACAAAATAACTTTCGGATGAACTTCTATTTTTTTGGGGATATATATGACCCTTTTCAAATGATAAAATCGTGGTGATTTAGATCTACAAAATTGCAATATCTTTTCTGTTTATAGTGACATTCAAACTTAGGTTCAATAAGCCAGGCCGAATTTGTAAAACCCATGGAGCAAATCCATCCCCAGAGATTCGTGGTCCAAAGGCGTTAACTTTCCAAGCGATTATAGCCTAAAGGGTTGACTCTTTTAAGATCTCTATCGAAGGAAGGTTACTGGTGTAAGGAAGTTGATAACTCTAAAAGAGCACAACCAAAAAAAGAGTTGACATTGGAGGAATAACTCCAAAAAAAAAAGAAGGAAAGAATCATATTCAAAGGAAAATGACAACAAATTACACCAAGGCAAGAGAGTTAATTTCAGAAAATGACGGGCTTCTTGCAAAGTTAGAATCCACAAAAAGGAAGAAAATCACCTCAAAGAGAAAGAAAATCACAATGGGCTCTTAGCCCTCTTTGGTCTTTAGGCTTTATTTTATTGGTATCATCAGCTCTCTTGTAATTTTGTCATCAATCAATATAGTCATTGTGTTTTTGTGGATTGTGTCAAAGAAGCAAAAGAACCCTCATAACAAGTTTAGTCTCTTGCTCATTTTGTTTAATAGAAGTTAAATCACTTGAGCCATTGCTCACTTTAGTTTAAAAATATCTAAATTCTTTGGCACGCTCCCCTTATCCCTAAAGACTGCATTGTTCTCCTAACTCCCAAGAAATAGGAAATAATCTTTTGGCATGCTCTTGGCGGGACCCACACAATGACAACTATACTTAGTGGAAAAGAAACTGCCATTTCCAACACTGAAAATGTGGGGGGAAAGGCCAGTGAAGAGGAGGTTCGCTTTCAAGAACCGAAAGACTTTGAAGAGACGTCATGAACTCCATGAGGGCAGGTATCCTTAGCCGCTCAATTGATATTTGATCCTAGTATATTCTGTCGGATGCTCAAGGCACTGGAAAGCATTGACAGAAAAATGGACATTAATCATCTAGAGGATATAAGCAAACAAGATGAGCTCAGACAAAGTATAATTATCGATTCTAAGTTGGTAGTGCATAATGGCGATCATAAAGCCCTAGACGAGGTGTTTCATTTGTCGATCCTACAATGACCCGAGGATGGGAGGGAATCTCCAATAATGACCATAACAAATCCTTCAAGTGTAGGCAGGAATTTGCACTTGAGACAAGTGGTGAGAAACTATATGGTAATTGAAGGAGAATTGTTCCGAAAAGGATGTGATGGAATATTACTTCAATGCATTAACACAGATGAAGCTCTAAGAATTATAGCCAAATCGCACTAAAGGTTGTGTGGGCTCCACTACACTAGAGAGAAAATGGCATGGGTAATTGGAAGACCTGGGTTTTATTGGCATTCATTAAAGGAGGATTTCATCATGATTGTCGAAGGTCGCATATCGTGTCAAAAACATAAGGATATGCTCGATTGCTTGCTGTCAAGCTTCATTCTCTCTTTAAGCACTAGCCTTTTCGAGGTTAGGCTATGGACGCAATTGGAGAAATTAATCCTAAATCTACTGGTGGATACGCATACATATTGGTAGCAATGGATTAGTTCACAAAGTGGGCAGAAGCTATCTCGATGAGGACTGTGACCTAAGAGGGAATTATTAAGTTCATTCCAGAATATATCGTCTATAGGTTTTGCTTGAGGCAATCTATTACAGTGGATCAATCCGTGATTTTTAATGGATAAAAGGTTCGAGCTTTTGCGGAGGAACTTGGGTTTGATATTATAAATTCGGCCTCTTACTATACACGAGTTAACAGTCAGGCCGGATCTACCAACAATATCATTAAGAATAACATTCAAAAGATGATCATGAATAATTCTAAAGAGTGGTCCGCCTTGTTGCAAAGCACGTTATAGGCCTGTCGGGTTGGCTTTAAACGAAGTATTGGTACGAGCCCTTATAAGCTTACTTATGGGCATGAGGCGTTTTACCGTTTGAAATCATGGCACAATCTCATTGTATGGCGAAGCAAAATGAGTTTAGTAACATTGACTATACCAACACTACGGTGGTGGAACTCGAAGGGTTATATTGGAAGATGGTGGAAACTCTAAATTGGATCCAAGTTCAGAAATGGAAGATCACTTGAAGATATAATAAGAGGGTTAAAGGTCGAACCTTTGCAAAGGGAGATTTTGTTTGGAAGGTAATTCTTCCTTTAGGAAACAAAGACTATTGGTTAGGTAAATGGTCCCGAATTAGGAAGGTCTGTTTCAAGCAAAAGAAATTTACTCAGGAAATGCTTATTTATGAGAATCCCTAGATGGTGTACCCCATCGACAAGGGATCAATGACCAATACCTGAAAAATATATACCATCAATATGGGAAGCTAATTGTGAAATCCTAATATTATAACTCCCCGCGTTATGGGAACTATATGAGTAATCAAGTGTATAGTAAAAAAAGAAAGAAAGTCGAAAGCTTTTTATTGAAAGAGATATGTGAATACGTTTCGATTGCATCAATACACACACACATCAATTCTCCTCACTTGGGATCCTCCTTATTAACTTGAGAAAAATCTGCAAAGAAGTGTTTACGGACCATTTGTTTTCGGGCTTCTCTTGGTAACATCCACTCTAATTTCCCTCTCACGAGCCTTTGCCTCTAAAGTTTCTTTCCTCTTCCTGGAAATTGTGATCTTGTCCTCGAGTTTACAGGCTTTTCTTTGGGCTCTTCACAGTTTCCTAGCAAACTTCTCTTCATTTTTTCGTGCTTTACCTAGGTTGGTGGTGTCTTTATATATCTCTTCCTCGAGATCAATAACCTTCGACCTTATGATTTCAACATGTTGGCATTCGTGTGCTCTCATTCTATAGACAATTGAAAGAACACCTTTTTATGCTCCTTCCCAACACTAAAAAAAACCAAAAAAAAATACTATATTACTAATATTTTAAAATGCAGAGTCAATCAAAAGGCACCCAGTTTACTCATCACCTCCTTGATTCAAAGTCACCTTCTGATCTAGAGAACAAAGCTGGATCTTTGAAGTTGCTTTGTAGGAAATGCCAGATTCAAGCTTGAAAGTTCCCTTGTACCCATTCCGAGACTAAACCCTAGCCAAGATGACATCCACCTTCGTCTGGAGGAAGAGAATTGGATTGTGGGAAATTTTTTTTGCTAAGTTTCTCAATTTGTCCTCCACATTAATCTTCCTCTTTGCAAGGTTATTCAACTCATGACTACTATCATTGATTTGCTTCTTTTTAGCTCGTAGTTGGTTGGTTGTTTCCAAGAGACATTTCGAGTCTTTAGAATCCATTTTGCGTATATATTCCGAAAGTTTTTGTGTCATTCAAATAATGATATTGATGTCGCCATCTATCTATAGGGGAATTGGATTGCTAGCTTGGCAATCCGGTCCCATTGTAGTCCTGCGATCATCCGAATTGCCATCCATTTTTTTATTTTGGTAGGTATTTCAAATTTTTGCAACCAACTTTGTTTTCTTGATTTTAATTTATATTTTTAGCATTTTGCTACACACGGTCCCTTAACACTTTTTATTTGAGGTCAATGTCATGTGTCAAATATTCCTCGTTACAGATATTTTCAAACAGTTATTATATTCTTAATAAATTCTGAAAAAATGTTATGTATTTCAGAAATCATTTAACGCTTGGATAGCTAGCTCATCGTTGAAGTAGTACCATGAGCTTGGGCTAGCTCTACATTGCTAGTCATGGCTTCCGAAAAGAACCACTCGAAGAAAGTGGGAAGATCTACTGACTCATTGAACAAGGACTGCGGGAAGCCACTGGATACAATGCATAATTAACGATAAATATAATAGGAATTTGGATCAGAAACGTGGGACTATTCGCGCAAGGCCTTATTTTCGGTTTCCCGCAGCACACTGACTGCCTGACATTTCTAAGCACAACTCTTACAAGGTTGGTTTGCAGTCCAAATAAAGGAGAAAGAAACCACTTGAACCAAGCCAAATTGTCTAGTGCAAAGTTAGGTATTTATTTCTCAACAGACATTTGGAGGGAAATCGTCGTGGAAGAATGAATGGCCATGAGTATTGAATTTATAGAGAAAGGGGTGAACCCTAATGATTATGAAATTTCAAAGTCGAGAGAAACCGGTCAGTTGCGTCTATTTAAGTCACTCGACGAGTCTTCTCCGAGGGAGCATCTGTTACCTATATTTAATATATGGAGACGTGGTATGTAAAGGAAAAAACCATTGTTACGAGAACCTGTGTGAACTTTGGGGCATTAAATTGATGTTATAGTTGTTGAAGGGACGTGGCGTGACAAACTATGGGAATTCGACGAGTGTAGAAGAGGTTGAGCCTTTGGGAAGATACCAAAGAGCATATTTCTGGAAAGCTCAGAGAGAAGACCATCAAAGTGGCAATGCCCATCTTGAATATAAATCTACAAGTGATCATGTCGAGAGGAGGAACTGGGGAGGTCATGATGAACCATATTTCGAGAAAACTAGAAGAGAAGGATTACAGAGGGCTTCCGAAGGAGAGAGAAAGAAGGGCACGTGGTAGGTATCAACACAACATGGGAGTTAACTTGTAAAGGAATGTGGAGGAAGAAGTGATTCTTATCAATCAATAGAATGTGGAGAAAACAAAGTAACTCAAGGAAAATGTAGGAAGGCCACTATCTGAAAATAGCTACTTTGGCAGGTGTAGATTCAAGTATAAAAAGGCCAACTACAAAGAGACAAGGGATCGCTCATTCAACAATCAAACTTATAATTGTTATTTCCTTTTGTCTAGTATAATTCAGTAGCGTAGTTTTACTTTCACTGCCTTAGGAGTAGTCATCAATTTACTTTGTAATTCAGACTTGAATTCACCATGTTTGCTCATTGGACATGGTTGCTATGAGTTCTCATGCTTTCATAAGTTCTCTCTTGTTAATTAATTAATGAAATTGCTTTGTTCAGGTCTTGACTTTAATCTTGTTTGTACAAAGTAATCTCTAAAATTGTGCCTCATATTGTTGCTATTATTTTTATTATACTCGTCTCAATTCAAGTCCTAGGTTATTAGACGATTCTGAACCCCATTTTCCTAATGTTTCTCGATTCTCCTATTGACCTCGAGCTAACTTTTCGAGGAAGTGCTTCAGAAGTGTGCAACAAATATATTAATAATCATCATATTATTCGAAGTTAAAAAGTACACAACCACACTTTTTCTTTTTAAAAAGTCATAATTAGAAATTAAAAAAAAACAATAATGGGTAAGTGTCATAGGAAAAAAATTATTATGTATCTTGATAGATTTTAACCATTCAGTAAAAAAAATATTATTTTATAAATTAGGTTACAACTGATTTAGTAATTTTTAGTAAGGTTAAATAGTAATAAATTTGTATTATAAAAAAATTAGTACTATTTATATATAATTTAGTACTCAATTTCGAATATTATTATTATTATGTATCTTGATAGATTTTAACCATTCAGTAAAAAAAATATTATTTTATAAATTAGGTTACAACTGATTTAGTAATTTTTAGTAAGGATAAATAGTAATGAATTTGTATTATAAAAAAATTTAGTACTCAATTTCGAATATTTGGCACTATAAACTTAATCAAGACAAACTAATTTAGCACTTTGGATTAATAGATTTTACTGAATTCTCTGATATTATATCATAATAAATTTAGTTTCTTTTGATACTCAGTTTCAAACATTTAGTATGATAATCTTTATCAAGAAACAAACTCATTTACTGCTTTCAATTGATAAATTAAATCAGTCCACTATCAACTTGGTAAACCGACTATATTAAGTATCCTCTTTTAAGGCACTGTGATATGCGTAACTAATGCTTAATTAAATTCAAAAAAAATTAGTTTCATTTTAAATCTGGGCTTATGTATGGTTAAAATTTTAGGTTTAAAATTTGAACTTTGACTAAACAAGGTTTAATCAATTTCAAAATAATTAGGGGATTTAGAATTGTGAGTTTAATCATTGAAACTAGATATGCTCTTTTTTCTTTCTCATCTCAGTAGGATCCTTACGCCTTAGTCTTATAAATTAAAATTTGAGAAGCCATAATCCAAATTGAATTTTTATTTAATTTTGGATCAGTTTTTAATTTTTGTTGAGCAAGTTGGGATTAGTAAATACCCCTCAGACTAAATGAAGATCAATTGACTGAACACAAACCATTAAAATAGACATAAATTTATATACCTAAGGATGTAAATGAGCAAGTCACTTGTGAGTGATTCAATGTTTGAATCGATAAGAATTTGTTTGTGTTTGACTCAACACATAACTAAGTCAAGTGTAAACAAATTTTGAACTGCCCTTAGAGTGAAAAGATAGAGTTTGAATAGTCCAAGACTTGACTAATGAAACTATAAACATGATTTATAACAAATTCATGAACAAACTCGATGATGTGGTTTCTAAACACATTCGATAATAAACTTATGAATAAGAGCTATAATAGACTTATGAATATTATAAAATATACATACATATACAGGTAAGAAATTTGCCTTAAATGAATATATGCTTAAATTTAACTTATTAAATGAAATTCAAACAAAGTTTTGTTTGTCAATAAAACGAACTTGTAAAAAAACTTAAATTGAACTTCAAATAAGTCGATGTATAATCAAAATCTAAATAATCTCATACCAACACGACTTGAACTTCGCTTTGTTTGTCAATCAAATGAACTTGTGACAAACTTCGCTTATTGCCATTTCATTCACACCGTTGTTGCTTCTTGTCATCTCATTCGCGATCTCTAACCGCACCCGTGATGTCCTTCGTGATCTCCAAATGCAAGAGATATTGGAGGAGGGGGAGATCGTGGACGAAGGTGATGACGCGAAGGAAATGAAAGAAAATATTGCTACACAGAGATGCAATTGGAGACCAAGAAATTTCCGAAAGGAGATCGACGACGAAGGTGCCTGTTATACCGCGAAGAGAGCAAGTGATGATGGGGAGAGTAGATGGAAGTGGTAGACGGAGGAGGTGGAAGTGGCAGACAAATGTGACGAAGGAAAGAAAGAGATAGAGGTAGAGCTAGACAAAAAAAGAGTTAAAAAGAGAGAAAAGGCTATGCGAGAAATTAAACAAATAGCCTGGTATTTCCCCAAATATTTGTCAAATCTAGCATATTAAAAAATGGTTTCCCCTGGTTGATTAAGTTGCATAAAGAAAGATTAAATGTAATAACCTGCCCATTTCAATTGGATTCTTGTAACTTTTCGTTTGATTCTATAGTGTTTTGAGATGTTTGGAGATGTTGCGTTCATCATTCTTCCAAGTTTCGGTGTTTGGTTGGTCTAGGGAATGATGAAAATAATGATTCTAAGTTGGAAATGCATTAAAGGTGGGAATTTATGCGCGTAGAACAAGTTGGACGCGTACTACGTGTGTTATATGGTTCCTACCCACGTGGGAGAGGTTCTGTGTTTGAAGAGCATTCGATTTGGCCCCGTCTACCCACGTTATGCTTGTTCAACACACGTAAGGTTGTGCTATGTGAGTTGTAAGCTTGTTATGCACGTTGATCATCTTCTGGGTTTGAATCGTGAGCTGGGGAAGCTGTCTATGCACGTTATGTGTTGTGGTACGCATGTAAGAGGGATTTTACGTGGATAAGATTGGTGTTACGCACGTAAATGTGCCTTTTTTGGGCGATTTTAAGTGCAATGCAGCGTTTTGAGGTTGTGGGTCTATAAATATCCCCCATCCAACATTCCTTTGACCAAAACTCATCTCAACTACCAAAATCACTCTCGAATTGATTTCTTTCCATCTCCCATTGCTTCTCGTTGCTTCCACTTTGATTCTTGAGATAAGAAACATCCATTAATTTCTTATTTTCCTCATTATTGCTTCACATTTGTTCATTTAGGGTTTTTGCCAAATTTGAAAGTTGAGTTTGGATCTCTTCTTTTCTATTGAAATGGAAGTTAAATGTGGTTAGATTATGGTTGTTTAAGGTCAAAATCATAGGATTTTAGCTTCAATTTTGGAAGTTTTTGTGTTTGGACAAAATGGGTTTATTTGGAGTAAGGGTTTTGGATTTCGATGAATTTCTTGTTAGATTTCGAGTTGTTTCTGATATATCTTGATAGATTAGAGTTAGCAATGATTGGATTTGAGTTGGATGTTGTGATTTGATGATTTATTTCTACGGGTCAAAGAAATTTGAATTTGTGGGTGGAAAATATTGATAATTTTGAGTTTAATTGTTGAAATGGATGTTGGATTCATGTTCTAGAGGTCGATTATAGCCAATGTGGGTGATTGGTTTAGTTGGGTATTGATCAAAATGGGATTCTACTATTTTCGAAATAAATTTTTTGTCAGCATATGATTTTGTAGTTTCCGAAAAATTTGGGTCAGATTTGTAAATTCTAAAAAGTTGGGACATATTTGGAATTTTTAAAAGTTTAAGGCTAGTTTTGTGAATTCTAAGAGTTTGGGTTTTTAATTGGAATTTTTGATAAGTTAAGGACTCATTTGTAATTTCTAAAAACTTTGAGAGCAATTTTGTAATTTTATGTGGACCATGGACTAAAATATAATTTTATAAAAGTTTAGGGACCCAATCATAATTTTACATAGTTTTCGATTTTGGGACGAGAGTGTTTGATCCTCGACCAAAATCAGTTTTTGGGCTTTGATTGAGGGTATGAGTCTATATATGCATGTGCATGTATTTCAGTACAGCCACAATGCTAGTTCTCCACTTTGATTTGATTTGTTTCTGACAGCTTTGTTTGTTTTTGATATTATTGTTCTGACTTCTTGTTCCTGTCAGCAAAACCAGCCGCCAAATAGTGGTGCCTGACAGATATTGCTTGGACATCTAGGTGAGTGGATGACAGTTTCAGACACATAGGCTATGTCTTGAAACTCTATCTGTTTTTGTTGTGTTTGATATATATTTGAAATTGAACTAATTTAAAGATATGCTTAATTAATAAATTGATTATGTATATATATATATATATATATATATATGTTTTTGATATACTATGTTGCATGACTGTTTGTTTTTTATTTAATAATACGATATTTGTTTTTGGTATGGAACGCCTAGCTACAGCGTACATAGCAATTGGTATATCAATGTTTTGTCAATACCCTAATTACTGAGGTGATTTGATAGCCATATGTCTGGCCAGACATACGTAGTAGGATCGGATGTTGGCAGAGTCTACATCACCTTTACTTTTGGTGCTTCATGCACACATTTGTTTTGGCCCTATATCCCCTATATTATTTACTTTGTAGCTGATACTATTATTATTATTATGCTTGTGTGTATGTTGTCTGCTTTGATTGTAAAAGTTTTCGAAACGGTTTTTGAACTCTATTATGTATTAACGCGTATATATATATATATACATGTATGAGACGATCTGAAGTGTCATTCCTCATTGAGTTTCTCACCCCCTTTTAACATTTCCAGATACACAGTTTTTGGCTTCGGCAATTACATCTCAACTTGGACTTCAGTGAAGCGTTTTTTGGTTAGTGATGCTATTTTGTTCGAGCTCTTTTGATTTTGATGCGAGAGCTCCGCACCGAGATGCTATCGGATTACTGGGTTGCCATTCTATATTTTGATATACTATTATCTGACTTTATTTACTAATATATTTTCAGATATATTACTAACGTATTTGTTTTTATATATATATTTGTTTTTATTTTTTATGTTTTGAATAAAAATGTTTTCGATAATTGTTTTGATAAATGAATGTCTAGGTAGCGTTTCTGATTCTCTGAGGCTTGTAAGAGACGACGGCAGGGTCTCCTGTTTGATTCATTTTGTACATCGGTCATGGTCTGAAAATGGATCGTGACATTAAAAAATAGTGTTCTGTGTAATTTCCTTTTCTCCGTTTCGCTTAGGGCTTGCTTGGTTCAACTTCTCGGGAAGTTAATTCTCAGGAAGTTATTTTTCAGGAAGTAACTTCCTATGAAATAACTTACAAATATGTTTGGTTGACATGTTGAATTGCTGGGAAGTGCAACTTATTGCGTTTGGTTCAAAACTATACTTCACAGGAAGTTAGTTGAAAAAAATCAATAATATCTTTATTTTTGTTAAAATTAAATTAATAATATAAAAAACATTAAAGAAAAAATATTTGTTCTTATTATATAACATATTTTTTCTTATGAGAAATAAAACTACAGTTATTTTTCACACAATTCTATAATGAAGACTATTTTTAAAATTTAGCAAAATTTATTTATTTAATTAAATGAAAATATTTCATATAAAACATATTTTGAAAATCCTAAAATTATAAAATATTTTTTATAACTTATATAAAATTTAAATTTAATAAAATATTTTATTAATAATTTATTTATAAAATAATTGATCAAAATTTATTATTTAAATAATTTATATAATTTTATAATATAATATATCAACCACATAAATAAAAAAATGTATAATATAATATATATTAAAAAATCTGTAATTGGAATTAAATGATTAATATCAAAGAAAATTAATATTAATCCATAAAAAATACAACAAATCATCCATTTGTTCATCATCCTTTGCAAATCTTGTTGCAATACAAACACAACAAATTCGTTTTTTATTTGGATGAATTGGATCAATATCTCCTTGCATAGCCCCCCGTGTTGGATCACTTTTCCCTCTGAGAAGTTTTCTTTAGAGAAGATGAATTGTCCGTTGGTGTTGGGTTTGGGGTAGAATGCGTAGAAGGTGCCAAAGATGACATTTTGAGAAGCCTAAAATCAAAGCATGAAACAACAAAATTAAAATGTAGTCACGGCACTGTAATTTGTGAATCGAGGGAATAAATAAGAATTTGAAAAGAAAAAGGAAGGCAAAATTGGATATTGGTGTAAGGGCATCCAAACAGAATCAATATTTTAGAGAACCAAAATATATTGTATAATTTAATTTTGCTTTATTATTTATCTTGAAATTTGAACTCGATCTATTTTTTCTTTTCAACAATTAGTATTTTATTATCCAAATTTTAAAAATAGGGAGATGACCTCTCTCTATTTTTTGACTTTAAGTAATAAAATATTAATTATTCAGAAGAAAAAGTAGATCGAGTTCAAATTTTAAAATAAATAGTAAAATAAAATTGAATTGTATAATATATTTTGACTCTCTAAAATATTGATTCTGTTGGGAATGCTCTAACAAACTAAGGGCTTATTTAACTTAACATACTAATTCAGTAACTTAATTTAATTTGATAAATTAAGCATGTACAAATAACACAAATTAAGCATAGTTAAAAAAAAGTTTGACTTGAATAACAGCGACAACTATCACAACTCAGCATAATAAAAAGATAAATTCATATTATTATAATTAACTAAAAGGAAATCCCAATTATGAATTACCTAATAGATGATTCCACCAAGAAAAACCTTCTAACTGTTCAGAAAAACCAATAAGAACCTTCTAATTCTCTGCAATGAGTGACTCTTTAATTGGTGCTTCTAAAACCCAATTTAGTGGAAAGCATGGAAACAATAAAAATTGTTTCCAATTAATTTATGATTCTATTGTTCAGTAGGAAAATGAAAATTTTGTACAAAAATCAACTTGTTTCTGTCATGATTTTGCCAAAAATAAAGCCAACAAACAATGTTTCTCCGACTAGAACCTCAAAATGAAGCATTTTCTATAGACAAAAAGGAGCCAAAATACAGAAAAATGAAAGAAAAAAAAAATTGACATACCTTGCTGCAGTGATAGTCGCAGACGAGAAGATGTGTCACCGGTGACGGCCGACATGCAGCAGCCGGCAGCAGTGCTGGGAAGGAGGAAGAGGTTCCCGGTTGTGAAAAGAAGAGAGAGAGAGATAGAAGACAGTCGAAGTAAAGAAGAGAGTCGACTGTGAATTAATTACATCCACGGTCACTAAACTTTCCGATCTTGTCCAGCATGGTTACTCAACTTCAATTTGTCCTAGAAGGTCACTACAATTTTGGTTTCTGTCTAACGCGTCACTTTGACCCTTTTTTAGAGAAGACCGATGCCGAAGTGTACAGGTAGACACTAACTCACTTAAAATTCAATCACGTCAACAAACACATGGGAAGCAAAACAAAGAAAT
Organism: Flueggea neowawraea; assembly: GCA_948243855.1. Classification (NCBI taxonomy): domain Eukaryota; kingdom Viridiplantae; phylum Streptophyta; class Magnoliopsida; order Malpighiales; family Phyllanthaceae; genus Flueggea; species Flueggea neowawraea. Next base: position 3,012 of record CAODLS010292306.1, on the reverse strand, counting down.
ACCGCAATTTGCGTAGCAAATAACTTTTAGATATCAAACACTTAAAATAGAACAAAGTTATCACTTTTTCAAAAACATAAACCCTCAATTCTCTCTTAATTCTATTGTCTCTTCCAAGACGAAGGAGACTTTCTTCAATACAAGTTCACTATACCACTAATCTCTCTCAACAACCTCCTTTTTGTGAAGTTATTGAAGAAGAAATGTCAAAAAAAGGAGATTTGAAGCACTTGGAAAGTTGATAAAAGTTGGTTTAGCTGATAACAAGACTAACCCTGATACTCACCCACGATACTTCTCGCTCTTTAGTGTTTATAAATTTTCGTAACCCCTAAGTGAGTTGCCTTTTTTCAAAAACTAGAACATTGTTCATTCTCACTTTAATTCAGGCACGCAGTATCAACCATATATCAAGTGCCATTTTTAGAATTCTTCGCTTATTTTCACTAGCATTATGCAATGTTGTTATCCAAGCTCTTGAAATTTATAATCTATAATATACATTATCAAAAAATAAATCACTCACATAGGCCGAATTATGTCACATATAATTAAATAATTATAACCATGATAATTGGTTATTCATATTAAAAGCTCATTACATTAATGGACTATGTATTAAATCTTATTTAACACATAAGTTATAAAACCTGAATCATTATGGATTAATCAAATTAATAATCTTAATAATTCAATTACTACAAAGAGAGAACCTTTGTAACTAATCCAGATCTTTATTGTGTACGATCCTGTAGGTTCATTCAATGTTGGAAATGAGCCTAAAATTAATTTAAAACCCATAAATCATAATTGGTCTCTAGTAAGACATTATGATTACCCAAATTGAAATGAATGTCAATTACGAATCATCATAACCTAATTACAACCTTATACAACCCTTTGCCTCTCGATATCATAATTAGCATAAGCCATGGAACGGGTCACCCTTATTTATGCTAAAACATTTCCTTGATCTATAGGTGATTCTGTCTAAGTCAAACAAATGATAACACTTATCCATTTGTTTGGGTGTGGCCACACACTACTCAGTTTCACTAATCAAGTGGCTGGTGATATCTTCTCTCTTTTCGAGAGTGGCAATCCCTTCACTTCACTCATGTTCCTTAGCATGACTCATGGCATACCCAGTCATACCCATACTTGTTACTCATTACAAATAACGTTAGGCGTATGTCAAAGTATACGAGAAATCACATAAGAATCCATAGTGATTTCAGGTCGAGGAATTCAAGCATAAGTGTTGTATGAGAAATACTTATGACCTTTTAATCATGTAGTATTCTCATAAGCGGATCAACCTAAAACACTATTCTCTAACATGTTCTTATGTTCTTTGATTCATATCTCATATCCTATGACCAGTAAAACATGATCATCTCACAAAGTACATACTAGTCTTAGTTTATTGTCATTCCTATGACAATAATCGACTAGGGATATCTAGAATAATATTCTTTTATGCTTCAAGGTTTTACTATCCAAATCACATATTTGATAACTTAAGTAGAATCACTATTCATGGATGTTTTATCCAATTAAACATACATAGAAATAATAATGAGATAAAACAATGCCTCATAATATTTATATATAAAATATAATCTAGATACAATGTATTTGGGGCTAGGGCTTACACTAACATACTCAAGATGAAAGGGTATATTGATACTCTTGAAAAACTTGATGTACCCATTCACAAGGAATTAGCAACCGACCTCATTTTGGGGTCACTACCCAAAAATTATGACCAGTTTTTCATGAACTTTAACACGCATGGGATGGATAAGTCTCTTGCTGAGCTACATGGGATGCTTAAAAATGCAAGCCCCAGGCCAAGCCCAAAGACAAGGTTGGACCTAAGTCAAAAGGCAATGAGCCCAAGGCACCTAAGCCCAAGCCACCTAAGTAGGGCATATGTTTCCATTGCAACAAACCTGGTAATTGGAAAAGGAATTGTCTGCTTTACTTGGAAGAACTGAAGAAGAATGGAGGCGGGACTTCCACTTCAGGTATATTTGTTATAGAAGTCAATCTATCTATTTCTGTACCATAGGTATTGCATACCATATGTGGTTCTCACATTTGTTCAAATGTGCAGGGACTAAAAAATAGGAGGATCTTGGCGAAAGGTGAAGTCGACCTAAGAGTTGGGAATGGAGCAAGGGTTGCTGCCCTAGAGATAGGGGATTTTCATTTGAATTTACCTAGTGGACTTGTAATTTTTTTGAAGAATTGTTATTATGTTCCTGCTATGAGTAGAAATATTATTTCAGTTTCATGTTTGGATTTGGATGGATTCACTTTCATTATTAAGAATAATGTTATTTTAATTCATCGTGAGGACATTTTCTATGGCAATGATTTGCTTAGTAATGGAATTTATATTCTAGACTTGGAAGACCACAAGCCCATTAATAACATTGATACTAAATGGGTTAAATCAAATGAATTAAACCCAACATACTTCTGGCATTGTCGTTTGGGACATGTAAATGAGAAACACATCTCAAGACTCCATAAAGATGGAATTCTTGGCTCATTTGATTTCGAATCTTATGAGACATGTGAATCTTGTTTACATGGCAAGATGACTAAAAGTCCCTTCAACAAACAAAGTGAAAGGGCAAGTGACTTATTGGGCCTAATACGTACCGATGTATGTGGACCACTAAGCACATCAACTAAAGGTGGTTATAGCTACTTCATTACATTCATGGATTATTTCAGTAGATATGACTATGTCTATCTAATGAGACATAAATCTGAGACCTTTGAAAAGTTGAAAGAGTTCAAGAATGAAGTGCAAAACCAACTTGGCAAAAGTATAAAAGCCATTCGATCAGATCGTGGTGGCAAATACTTAAGTCAAGAATTTGACCAACATCTAAAGGAGTGTGGAATAGTTTCACAACTCACTCATCCAGGAACACATCAATGGAATTTTGTGTCCAAAAGGAGAAATCGAACTCTATTAGATATGGTTCGATCTAT
>CAODLS010292242.1:0-11813 GCA_948243855.1 Flueggea neowawraea | reverse complement strand
GCGTGATGTTCTCTCAACGGTAACAACTCCCAAATATCAAAGAAAAAACCCAAGTTAGAACATCATTAAACATAGCAACATTCTAAGGCAATGAATGAGTGCCTTTTGTTATTGGGCAGTCAAGAGCGATTCTTTTGTGATCATGGTTATTAAGATAACAATTTACTAATGCTATTCAAAAAATACTATTTATCACAATGTCATTATTTTGCCTTGATAAACAATAGTAAACTTCTCCATAAGGCCTAATTTTTCAAAAAGAATTTTGAATATAAGCGTAAAATATATCATAACATGAAACTATTTATACTGCATAAATAGTTTATGCATGAAACTATTTTGAGTATAAGTTTGTTTAAAATAATTTATACTACATAAAACTAATGAGTAAAATTCGTATAAAAGCAAGCAAAGGAACAAGAATATGCATGGAGGTTTAGTGTGAGATACCTGAGTTATATATACATAAGAAGACGATAATATGATAATAGTATTAAATTTTAAACTTTTGTGATAAAGAGTAAATGGGTGATGTACAAAAATGGGCAACAAAACAAAAAAAAACAATTTCTATAATACAACACTAATTGAAAAACTTACCAAAAATGGAAACACTGAATAAAATATTCACAGATACAATAGTTTGACCGAGTGTTGACTGCGTTTTGATCAAACCATTTAAACCATTGAGAAAGAGCACAATTCGAGTACATGTGGAGTACAAGCAGAGTACAAAGTAGTTTTATGAAGGCTTTATTGACCAGCAAAGACCGAGTATATGTGGAGTACAATCCCGAGTACAAACTAGTGTTAACGAAGACTCTTTTGACTAGTATAACCTAGTATATGTGGAGAATAAAACAAGTAAAATTAGTATAATAACAAAACCAAAACTCTTTTGACTAGTATAACCAAGTATGTGTGGAGTATAACAAGACTACAAACAACAAAAAAAGAATAAAAATACACAACAAAACACCAACAGAATAGAGTACAAAACCAAAACCTTTATATTTTCTTTGTTATTCAAGTACAACAAGAGTACATGTGGAGTACAAAGTCAAAAAAAATGCGAATAAATCATAAATATGAGGAATAGGAAACATAATATTTTTAGGGTGATTACACAGTAAAAATATGAGTACAAATAAGAACAATCCGAGACCAAATCGAGCACAAACACTTTAATTTGTTCAAATTACCCATCAACCTAACCCCCTCTTCTCTCTCCTTCTCTTCCAAACACACACTGACCCTTCCAACACAACTCACTTTCATTTTGGATCCACCACTGCAATGCTCGTTTCCTCTACAAAGTAGCTCACTTGTTAGGCCAAGTTAGTTGTTACTGGAACGGATGCAATGTCTCTATTATGCAATGAAGTTCTAGTATAACCGATTACATGTGGAGAACAACACGAGTAGTACATGTGGAGAACAACACGAGTATAACTAATATAACAAAAAAATGAAACTCGTTTTACTAGTTTAACCGAGTACATGTGGAGAATAATACGAGTACAACTAATATAAAAAAAAATGAAACTCGTTTTACTAGTATAATTGAGTATATATGGAGTACAACAAGAATACAAATAACAAAGAGAACAAAAATAAAACAAAAATCAACAAAATTGAGTACAAAACCAAAACGTCTCTCCTACAGCGTCCCCTACCTCTCTGCTGCTGCTGTCGACACACTCTCCATTCAGACAAATCACTGCTCTCTCTCACTCTCTCACACACACATCGTCCCAACCGTTGCACCTATGTCTCTCTCTCCACATCGTAGAACATCGTCTCTCACTCTTTCTCCCTCTTTGTTTCTTAACATCGACACACCACTCATTATGTTTGGCAAAACGGAAAATCTAAATGAAGAAGCAATGAGGAGGCGATAGAGGAAGACTGATCGAGGAGAAAGAAAGAGAGAGATCGAGAGAAAAGAAAATTAAAAAATAGAATATATATTGTGGTATTATAGAAAGTGAAAATACAATTATTATAAAATAATGAATAATGTCTCTTAGGCTGTAAATGTGAAATGTGAAAAACAAAAAATGACCATTGGTGTAATTTTCTCATAGTAAATTTGAAAATAAAATACATATTTTTCAAAATAGATAAAATTTAAATTTTTAGTTAAGATAATTACAGATTATACTTTTTAGATAAGATAAAGATTATATTTTTTATTGATAAATTATTTATACGGATAGTTGTGGATATCTCTAACTCCATAACAAGTTTTTTAATACTAATCTAATTTTTAAATCTATTTAAGATAATTATCAAAAAGATTTATAAGTATTATGAATAAAAAAGTGGAGTAAAATGTCTAAAAAAGTTTTGATATCTAAAAAAGTGGAGTAAAAGTGTTATGATATTAATTTTTTTCAACCAACTAAAATTTATAGCTGAAAAAAAAATTGAACCATTTAAATCAACCCGATCTGGAACTGGTGCACTGAACCAACCAGAACCAAAAACGATTTGTTTCGGGTTACTTCTTTTCTTTGAGGCGGAACCGCTGGCGATTTGAAAAACATGGTTTATTCTTTAATTATGAAAGATTAAAAAAAAAAGAAAAAAACAAGAATAAATATTTTATCCATCTCTATAAACTGTTCAAGAACACACAGCGGAAAACCTAGAACTCGAGCGCTAAAATTATGGACTCAAGTAGTGGCCTGAAGACCCTGAATTCAATAACACCTCTTTCACTGCAATTATGTTCAAGATCCTCTCTTTTTAGACCATTTAGCTTAGCTCAACAAGTCAAGAAGCAGTTCCACACTGCTCTTTCCTTCTCTCAACGCTTCACTCCTTTTTGCTCTCTCTGTAAGCACTCCTTTTCACAATCCCATATCAAAGATTTAATCTTCTTCGTTTTCTGGTTGCTGGGTTTTTATTTGTCTTATATTCTGTTTGTTGCAGCTGATAGTGGAAATGGGATTGCTTTGCCACATGGACTGGGAGAAGGCGTCACTGAAGTGTCAAGAAATAAGCTTCTTCAAGTTGTGTTAGCCTCTCCTCAGGTACCAAAACCGTATTTTTCAGTTTATCCACCTTTATGCTCCAAATTTGGTATAGTTATGGCCACACTCGGATTAGCGTTTTCGCCTATTCTGCACTTTCTTGTTTCTATATCTATCGGCTCAGTTTAAGACCGTATTTTTCAGTTTTTCCAGCGGTTATTGAAAGTCAAATCTGTTGTTCTGCAACTACTCATTCTGTTAATGAAGTGTTTAATATTGATTTAGTGTTGCTCAACTTGATTTCTTTTGGAAGTTGACTGCTTTATGTGGAGTATGGTTATGTTTTAATTAGACGGTTAGTTGATAAATATTGCACTACTGAATTGTAAGAAAGAAAAGATTGTTGCCATAAAAATGTTATTGAAAACATCAAGTGCTCATGTTAAGCGCGCTTAGCTTTTGGGTAATGTCTATGACAAACGTACCGAATATGAGAAGAAGAGCAAATAGTGAATGATTAGGAACTCATGTTCAAGTTGATTTCTAGTCTATTTGAATTATATGTCTAAATAATGAACTCTGTCCTTTACAGTGATTAGTTCTACTTAGCTGTCATCGCATTGTGAATCTTATGTGGGAGAGTTAAGTATTGTTGTTTAGATCAAAAGGCAGTGTGTTATTGGCTTCAATCTTTTGTACAATATAACCTGCTTTTGCATTTTCTGCTAGTTGGTCATAAAATTGAATCAGTTCGAAAATTATTGATATCTATTACAATTGGTATCTTGACTAGATTGTTCATATCTCAAAATAAGTGATATGATAGCTATTTGATCGTGTCATCATGTTGGCAATCGAAATTGATTTGGCCCATGTGTTTCATGAGTTTTCATTCTGTCTTGATTTCAGACGTTGATATTTTGGTTTCTGAACTCTAGTAGCAATATGAACATAATTGTCTCTTGTTTATTTTTGGGTTGCAGACAACCACAATTATTCCAGGCTGCCTCTGAGATTTCTATTGTCCTTGACAGATTCCCGGAAACACAGGTTGCGTTGCCAGAACATGTGCTGCTTCTGCTGTTGGGCTACACCTAGTCGGGGTAGATATTACTATTTGACTATTGAGTTCAACAGTTTTCTTTTCCATTTACTGCTTGATTTTATAAGATTTTATGTGTGCGTCTATTTGAAATGATACAAATTTCTCTTCTATCCCTTTTTCAGCCTCTAGGATTCCGTGTTGATGATGCAAAACTGAAGCGTGCTGGACTTGATTACTGGCCGTATCCTTTCATATGTAGCATGTGCTTGGAGATTTTCCATGAGAATTTTTAAGTGTGATTGCTGTGATATCTTTAATTGCTTTTCAAGAGGATATTTACAGAACTGACAGAGAAGTTAGTCTTTTTGGTTTCGGGGTTCTAAAATGGGTAGCCATCCATCAGAACCACGTGCAGCTTTCTGCTTTAACATTGATTCTTCCCAGAAAGAAAATGGATTGCTCTTATTTTGTTGTGGTGGGTAGATTCTGATGGTGTTAGATGCCCAATTTAGCTTTATATGAAGATTATTTTGCGTACAAATACTATCGCATTATCTTTGTAAGAAGATGATTCCAATTTCAATAATTAACTCTCACTCTTCAGATACATGGTTGTAAAAGTTCATGATTCATGGGCAGACTTTCAAGACTACTTCAGGCGGCAGGTTTCTCCTTTGTCCAACCATTGGGTTCAGATGCTCAATTTTCTTCCTCTTGTTTATCTTCTGAGTTGGAGTGTTTTTCTATAATCTAATGCAGGAAGGGGATAAACATGTGTTAGCATTTACGAAAAGAGGAACAACAACCCATTCGGTAAGTTTATCACCCTCTTTGTGGTCAATTGCACATAAAAATTTTGTCCTTATTATTCCTAATTCAGTAACCAATGAATCCCATTCTTGTGGAACTTTGTGACTGTTACCTGTAGTAACTCGTGGAAAATACAACTTCACTCGACTCCTTTTTTCTCATCTTTCTTCACTTCTCTATAGTTCAAACTTTGTGCAAAGTAGGAACTATATAAGGATTACTTGAGCTACAGATTCACGTTGAACATTGTCCTTTGCAGCATAACCATAGGTGTCAATGTCTCGCATCACAGCCCGCCTTGTACTGATAATCTTTTATTCTCCTTTTTGGGGTCGTTTTGATAGCATGTTCTGAATCGTTACAACCTGGGATTTATTTTTCGCAGGAGTTCGCTTATAGAAAGGGTGATTATCTTGTGTTTGGATCAAAAACATCTGGCCTACCACCTGAAGCCTTGATGGACTGCAAAAGCGAGACATTTGATGGTGGCACGATAAGGATTCCGATGGTCGAAACTTATGTTAGGTGTTTGAATCTCTCGGTGAGTGTTGGCATTGCTTTATACGAAGCCTCTAGGCAGTTAAACTATGAGCAGCTTCAATTATCCGCTGAAACTTGTATGGATAGTGAACCAGCATTTATCACAGAAGACACTTTTGCTTGACCTTTTTCTCTTTGCTAGTTTCCGGCAATTGAAACCTTTAAGAAAAGGAATATAAGCTTTTTGGTGTTGACCATTCGTAGTAGATGGAGAGTTCAGTTCATAGGCAGCAACATTATCAATCAATTGTTTCTATATCATATTGTGTTAATCACATGAAATTGTTTCTTAATCATATTGTGTTACATGTTTGTTATGAAATGAAACTGACTGGTATCTAGTGAACTCTGAAATGCAGGAATTCGAAAACAATAATCTTGAGGGAAATCCTGGATTTTGTTTTATTCGCTTACTCATTTCATCATGAATTGGTAAGATTGTTTTTCATACAGATTAAGAAAAATAGTCAAATTAATTTGAAAGCATTAATTTAGGGGAAAAAAAGTCCTTACATGTCATCGCAATGAAACTCAAAACATTTACCGGAAAGAACCGAACAACCAGTTGTATTGTGTCAATAGTTTTTGTTTTTTAATAAAATTGACCGTCCCCAAAAAAAAATCAACTTAGGTAGGCTGACTACATGCTAATGTGGCATTCTACACTGTCAATTCAACTAAGCTAACCTCGCAATATAAAGGAGGGATTAGTTTATTGTTTTAATAAAATTTGTGGATGAAGGTGCAATACAAATAAAGATATTTTGTGTAATTTCAGGTAATTACTCTTTTAGAACGGAAAAGCTAGTAAATCATATGGATAATTAGTTGGTTATTTGGCCCAACAATTAGAGCAGCCAGAAGACCTAAGTTCAAGGCTGCCAAGCAACTCCACACGTGTCGCCACTGAAATATAATTTACTTTTCTTTTTTTTTCTCATACTATAAGTTTATTTTCTTTTTAAAATTAGTAATTATACAATATTATACTAAATTGTCTCTATTTAAATATTTATAAAATTGTATTAGTAATTATCACCTAAATCAATAAGATAGAACCTTTTTCTAATAAATCAGAATAACAAGATATAATTTATAAAGGTCCTTTTCAAAAACTCTCATAAGATTAATATTTTCAACTAATTATTTTTTATTTATGTAACAAAATAAATGAGCCTATTATTTTAAAATTAAGTAAGCATGAATTTAGCAATAAGTATAAACTCCCTCCGTCCCAATTTGATAAGTATAATTTTTATTTTGGATGTCCCAAAATATAGACACACTTTCTTTTTTTGTTGTATTTATTATTAACAAAGTTACAAATTTGTCCTCATTTAATCTTTCTTTTAACTAATTCATTAATTACAAACACAATTAGTCAAAGGGTATAAATAAAAAATTATATAAAATTAAATAATTTTAACTACTAAAATTACCACATTGCTTAATTCTCGTAAAAATTAATTAGTGCATATTAAATTGGGATGGAGGAAGCATTTTAGTAAGGACTACTCCATATATTATTATGGATTGGAGCATTCTCGGTTTCCAAAGAGCGGGAGATGAAATGCAACCTAAGGTTTGGGGTGGATAGATTTGTTTAGTATTTGGCAGTAAAGCTTGGGCTCTAAAATGAAGTGCCACCACCGACTATATATTCAACTTTTTTTTATTGTTGAATGCAATAATTTAAGAATCCAAAATCTCATGCTGCTGTCCCCTTTTTCTTGGGTTAATAATGAGGACTTATGTTGCTCGACCTTTGTCACATGGCTACTTCAAATCATGTTCTAATCAAGACAACACAACCCCATGCCATGTTCTCTTACCATCATCAGCTTTGTTGGAGTATTTATTTGCTGTTAATAACTATATCTAAAATCCATGCAAATTAATGGTATCATATTCTTCTCTAACATTAAAAAATTAAAATTTTCATTTTCAATTGCAATTAAATACTAATGGAATTCATTCAATTGCAATTAAATTAAAATTCTTCTCCTTTTTTGGGATTACAATTACAGCTTAGTAACATAAACTGTTGAATCTTTTCTTGATTAGCTCATTGGAAACATCTAATTAATCCGTGTCATAAGTAATTAAGAAAAGTATAATAATCCTTCTACTCGTGAAATGGACGAATTAAAAATCTTTTTTTCTATATAATTAATGAAAACAAATACATGTATTTTTTTTGGCTGGAAAAGGAATTAAAAAGAGGGCGACCAAGTGTTCGAAAACAGGGAAAAGAAGGCAACTAGTAGTAACTCCTCCTTCATAGTTGATATGAACGTATAGAACATCTCTATATAAAATGTTCAAATAATCATAATAGCTGCTCGTATGAGTAAAATCTCGTCTACTAAAGCATAGTGATAGAGACCCAACTAAGCTTGACCGGGCTTTTGCTTATGTAAGGTAAAAAAACCCACGTTCACACCCCCTCCACTGAGCATCAAATATGGCTCTTTAACTCGCTGGAAGCGCTCATAAACACAAGACTACCTTCGCTCAGAATCAAATAGGGTTAATTTGGTGAAAAAAGGCCGTGAACACTAAACTATTACCCATGGTGGTAAGTACACGAAAAACTTTGATATTTAAAAACATAAACATTAAATTTAATGGAAATATTTGATAATATTGCACTCTCATGGGCTATGGTACAATCGGTTGTATATATATATAGGAGATCAAAATTAAATTTAATGGAAATATTTGATAATTTTCATCGTCACTTTCTCTTGATTGCATCATATGATGCAAGTGGGTCGTTATATGGAGAGAGGCATCTGTTATCTTCTATGGATACTCATCTTCATGTCTTAACTAATTAAGAATTCTTCCAAGTATTAGCTCGGTTCAATCATGTAACGATAAATGTTAGCCAATATGAAGAAATCATATAACACTTTTAAATGGCAATGACTTAAAATATGCTTATCTTTACACTTCGTATAAAAATAACTAATTTTTTTAAATAATAGTTTTATGCATTTCGACCTTTAAAAATTGTATCAAATATATCTTATCATATTATTCTGCCATCCAAGTAAATTGTTAAGGGCTGAAATAATGTGTATTGATGACATTAATTGTTAATGCAACATGCCTTGTTGATGATGAGTTCAGTTCCTTTGCAAACATGGTAGTCCATATGGTATGATCGATAATATGGCAAATCGCACTCACATGAAATGCCACATTAACTAACCAATTACAAATTAAACAAAAAAACTAAACTAGAAGTGAAATGGAGATTTTAATTTACACGTATCAAGATTGACTAAGTATTTTACTTAAGCAGGTAAAAGTTTGATAATCAGATGCTTTACAAAGTCAGAACCATAATTAATTAGTTGTTAGGGTATAATAATTAGGATGAAGAATATTCACTCTACTTGTAAAAAGAAAACATTTAGGTGATGATTATTATTGTTTGAATTGTTTACTAGTCCACGTTTGTTTCTATATGGCAATATTCACTTGCACTAAAAGTGATGAAAAAACATTCTTGCCGAAAAAAAAAACTTATTACCTCAATTCGATGTAATTTTCTACCTACGCATCGGATTTTATTAGTTTTGAAATGGTAAAAACATGGTAAGGTTTTATATTCACCACCATATTAATGTTATTTCGCAATGAAATCTCAATTATTGAAGTGCTCATAAATATATTACTCTAAATTATTGCATGTAATGTCCTTAAATAGCATCTAGCTAGTGACCACTAAATTAAAGAAAAATCCGTAAAGTCTAATCAAAATAAAAAGTTAAATGCAATTATGCAAATGCCTCCATCCCCACACATCTCACTTGCTTAATCGTAAGTACAGGTAGGCCTTTTCTTGGAGCCACCATGAATATGCATAGTAGTTTCAAATAGAAAATCATAAAAAGAAAATTAGGTAGGTAAATTAAGCTGCTATTTATTCATATGACTTCTAAAAATGAGGAATACAAATTAGACCAAGAAAAAAATCGATGAAAAAGTTATGTTCTTATACTAAATATTAGTAATTTCTTATAGGTTAATAATATTAGAATTATTTCGAGTTGTGGTGGAGTGACAGTTTTTGTACTTTAATTAAAATTTTGAGTTCGAATTTTAAATAAAGAATAATTTAGAATTTGATTGAAAAAATTTGTCAATAGAGTACTTGAGTTTTCACAATTTAATTGGAAAAAAAAATATCGATTGTACAGCAGGAGCAAAATGTATCAAATAGTTGTTATAATTAAAATGTGATTAAAATTAAACTATATTAGTAAAAGAATTGACATCAAAATAGTCATCAACAAGGTCATTTTCGTCCAAAACCAACTATATAACTAACTACCCTCCCAACTTCCAAAGAACACTTCACTTCACTTCACTAAAACACACACAAAAATTATACAGAAACAAAGTACAATTGATAAAGGGAGGGAGGGAGAGAGAGAGAGATGGGAGTGTTAATACCACTCACAGTCACACTCCTCCTCACCGTCATCTCCACCGTCGCAGCCTGCCCGCCGTCGGACCGGGCAGCACTGCTAGCCTTCAAGTCGGCCCTGAACGAACCCTACTTGGGCATCTTCAACACATGGACAGGAACCGACTGTTGCTCCTCCAACTGGTACGGCGTAAGCTGCGACCCAACAACCGGAAGAGTAGCTGATCTCTCTCTTAGAGGTGAATCCGAAGACCCCATCTTCGAAAAAGCTGGTCGGACCGGTTACATGACCGGAACCATCAGTTCTTCCATTTGTCAGCTCGACCGGCTCTCGACCCTCATCATTGCTGACTGGAAAGGTATTTCCGGGCCAGTTCCTGAATGCGTCGCATCGTTGAGTAATCTAAGAATCTTGGATCTTGTTGGGAACAAGCTCTCAGGGAATATTCCGGCAGATATTGGGAATCTTCAGAGGTTGACGGTTTTGAATTTGGCTGGCAATCAGATAAGTGGGTCTATGCCGGCTTCGTTAACCAAGCTGGTTGATTTAAGGCATTTGGATATTAGTAACAATCAGCTAACCGGTGAGTTACCGGCTGATTTCGGTTGCTTAACCATGTTGAGCCGGGCTTTGTTGAGCCGAAACCATCTTACCGGGTCAATTCCTGAATCTGTATCCAAAATGTACCGGCTCGCCGATTTAGACTTGTCCATGAACCGGATCTCGGGGCTTTTACCTTCCTGGATGGGTAAAATGCGGGTTCTTTCTACTCTTAACTTGGACGGTAACAAGATTTCGGGTGAGATACCGGCCGAGTTGTTGGGTAGTACCGGTTTGGGTATTTTGAATTTGAGCCGAAATGCTATTGAGGGTAACATACCGGATTCATTTGGGTCCACAACTTACTTTATGGTTCTTGATTTGTCCTATAATAATTTGAAGGGTCCGGTTCCGAGGTCGATTTCGTCAGCGGCTTATATCGGCCATTTGGATTTGAGCCATAACCATCTCTGTGGACCGATTCCAGTCGGCGAGCCATTCGACCGGATGGATGCGTCGTCGTTTAGCTACAATGATTGCCTCTGTGGGAACCCATTGAGGACTTGCTAAATGTATGGGGCAAGACGAGACGGGTTAATTGGTTCGGTTCGAGATGCCGGTATTGGAGCTGTAAAAGTGGGTGATAATATTGAGTAACGTGGTGGGTGTGTAGAATTTGATTAATGTAATGTAATGTGATAATAAGTTTATTTTAAAGCTTGAGTTTGTGTTTGATTGTTGAGATGGAAAACATGAGGCAGTTGCATGCACGTGAAAAAACAGCATAAGCTTGACAGAGATTCTTGTTAGTATAAAAATCAGATGGATTATTGTATTTTTCTTTTTCTTTTTACCAAATCTAAAACCACAGAAACAAACTGGTAAATACTTGCAAGTAGTAATATTATAATTGGGATGTAAATGAGTCAAGTGTTGGATCTGATAAGAGTTGAATTGATTTTGATTTAATACATAAATAAGTTAAGTTTAAATAATTTTTAAAATTTGATAAATAAACGAATTATATTTAAATAGTCAAAAGTTCGGGATGAAACTCATTGTGGAACTCTAAGGTGAATCGTTAAAAGAATTATCATAACTGAATAAACTTAAAAATTTACTTAGACTACTCGTAACTCAGGTCCCTGAAGTCATCATGTGGGACGTCTGCTTAACATTTTTATTATTATTTTATTAAAATCTCCAGTTCCTAACCCTCCAGCTTTTTTATCTATAACCCAGGGACTATTTTAAGAGTCTCGCGAGACGCATACTCAACTTTTCACCAAATATAATTTTATTTTAATCTCGTTGGAGTAAATCTGACAGTTTGATCAAAACAATCCAACAGTCAGATTTTGTTTAAAAAAAAGTATGTGCGTGTCAGCGCTGGGCCAGTGGGCCCCGCGCCTGACACATGTAATCCGTCCTCCCGCATGAGGACGGAGTATGATATGG
>CAODLS010292058.1:0-20536 GCA_948243855.1 Flueggea neowawraea | reverse complement strand
AAAAAATAAAAAAATTATGTTTAATATTTTATTTTAATTATTATATTACATAAATATTTATTTTTAATATTTATACATTATTAAATATATCAAAATATTTTTTTTTGAAAGAATAAGTGAAATAATAATTAATATTTATATGTTATTAAATATATCAAAATATTTATGTTTAATATTTATATGTTATCAAATATATTTTTTGTTGAAAGAATAAGTGAAATAATTAAATATATATGTACGAGGAAGATTTGAGGAAAAATAAATTATAAGTTGAAGAGTTTATTTATAGATTTAGTTTCGACTTTTTCTAACACTATTAGTTAATATAATATTTAATGAATTTATCTTTCATAAAATAAAATTGACAAATTTAAGAGTTTATTAAAAAAATTATAAAATTAAAAAATTTAAGAAAAAAAAAGTTACAAATTCATGAGCTATTTATAGGTTCGGCCAAAAAACACAAAAGAAATAAAAAGAGTTGACTTGTTCTCCACCGAAAGATGAAAAAAGACTTCCACGTTGGCCACCTTTATTTTATCTCAAATAAATTCTAATAATTTTATTTAGGTTGATCTAGGACACGTGTCGATATTATAGAGGAATCTTAAATTTATACTAAAAAAGTGGAAAGAAAAGTTAAGTGTTAATTCTGTGGACGGTCTACACGTGTTTTTATAAAGACGAATACGTGTCAGAGCATGTTGAAAAGTTATTGGAACCTTTTCTTCAACGGGACGCACTGCGAGGAATTGACGTTGCTGATGTGGCAGGCGTCTTTAATTTTGTCTCGTTAATTGGGGTTTTGGTGCGGAAGGCACAAAAGGTGGAATTTACTTACCATTAAAAAAATATGGAAGTGATTTTTTTTATTAAAAATCTACCAACTAATAGTATTAAAGTTTTTAAAATTTTGAGTTTTTCTTTTTTATTAGTTTTCCACGGTGCTTTGTTTTCTCTTTTTGATTATTGTATTTGTATATGGCAAAGATTATTGTATTTGTAATAATTCAGATCTCCATCTTCTAATTATATGCATGTTCAAATTTATTAAAATCATTGCATACGTTAAATTGATCATACTACTTATAAAAGTGAAAAAATTGTATTCCTAAAATGCCCTTAGTTATT
Organism: Flueggea neowawraea; assembly: GCA_948243855.1. Taxonomy (NCBI): domain Eukaryota; kingdom Viridiplantae; phylum Streptophyta; class Magnoliopsida; order Malpighiales; family Phyllanthaceae; genus Flueggea; species Flueggea neowawraea. The sequence continues at coordinate 19,405 of CAODLS010292058.1, read as the reverse complement.
TAGATTAATTTAAAGTAGGATAATAACAATTAATAAATAAATTATTTAACATGGAACAATAGATTCAAAATAATCTGTAACAATGAACCAAAAAAGTAATCTAGAACAATAAAGACTTATTAAAAGATGATTTCAATTAAAACTTATCCAAATTTTAATTCAACATAATCTATCACAATAAAAACTTATTAGAAGATGATTCCAATAAAAACTTATCCAAATTTTATGAGTTACGATTTCAAACAAAATTATTTGAATCAAAACTTAAATGTTGTTGCCTATTATAAATAGTTAACAATAGTTAAGAACTACGGCATACATGGAGAGGTTAATTGCTTTTAGTTTTTGGTTTGATCAGCCATCATCTCAAAGAATTTTGTTTATGGAAATTATCATGTTGCCACCAAGCTAATCTCCAAAAATTGTTTCATAAAGAAATTATAGCTGCAAATGGAAATCGTTTTCACCTTTTCGGAAAATGTTTCTTCTCCATGTAACGTCCGTCAATGTGCAAAAAATGTGCCTTCATCGCTCATGAATTGGTTGTCAAGTTTCGAAGACAAGAATACTCTTCTTGTCCATCTTTTCACGTATCAGGGTTAGTATGAGTTAAATGTTTAATTCTATATCAGATTGGAGTTTGTGTTCTGATATAAATTTTGCTTCTTTATTATGTTTGTTATAGTTTATAAAGGACTGAAGTTGATTTACAAAGAGGACGATGAGACTGTTCCGATTAATGTGTATGAGAAATATAAGGTGGTTGCACATAAATTTAAAGTGCGAAATTTTCTAACTTTGCTATTTTGAAAGATAGTAATATTTTTTGGTCATCCAATTATTTCGCCCGTTCCAAAGTCTCTTACAATTTAGGAGATCGGATTTCTAATGAGCGGATATTGTAATGTCTTGTATTTTAATTAATGGATGGCTTAATTTTTGTAGCGGATTGATGGCGTCGTTACGAAGGGAGGACCTATTGACTTCTTTCATGATGAGTTCCGATGGTTGTTGTATGTTAAAGATGTTGTAGAGATCATACTGTCATTGACAAATAACATAAGGTGGTGCTGAACATTTCACCTTTTTAACATCTCTTAAGCCATGGTTTGAGACACTATAATTCTTTTATTTTTGTAAATTAGAATTAATATATTATGCAGATAAACATATTATTTTTCAATGTAATGCAGCTTATAAAAAATACTCTCAATGTAATGAGAAAAAAAATACTTTCGATAATGCAATTTGTGGATACAACCCACACGCTTCATTAATTTTCACATCATTGTTTTTGATAGAAAAAGTTTTTTGGTTTCTCATTTGCGATTAAATTGGTGTGCACAATATGCTTGAAAAGCAATTTTAACTTTATTGTATGTTCAATTCGTACTTTCACTAATAGAAAATTGAACGTTTGATCTTAAAAGCAAAGATGTTCTGTGACTACATTTATCTTGTTTCAATAAAACTTAATTAGAAAAATCATCTTAGCGGCTTATAAGAAAGTATAACAAAGATTAATAATAATTTCAAATTAATTTTAGTTGTTATGAAATAAGCTTAAAGTTTATTGTCACCATATTACTTCTATTCAAATATAAAAATAAAACTAAAAATTATCATATATTTTTTTAAAAAATTGAAATTAATCTAATTATTATCTCTTTAGTTTGAAACTATATTGGAAAATGCAATTATGCTTATATTATTTATCAATTTCACCTTTTAGTTAAATATTTCACAAAAATTTTTGTGGATAATTCTAAAGATAAAAGGCCTAATTTTACTAAATTATAATAGAAATTTATATAATTCTCGATTTGTGCATTTTATATTTGTAAGACATTTTTATCTAATGTTTAATTTCATTTTTTATGACACTTGTATACATACCGCACATCACACGATGCTACGTGATAGATTTATTTATGAATTATTGATTTTTATTCAAACTTAGTTATTTTAAATTTATTAATTCTATATGCCTGAATTTAAGATCATTATAAATTTTATAATTATTAAAATTTAATTTAAAAAAAGATTTTATTATAGATTAAAGATTAATTATTGTAATAACCTATTTACGACTCCAATAAGACAAATTGATAAATATTTGTGGTAAATATAAGATGCATAAATGAAAAAAGAAAAGATTGAACCAATTAAAAAAGTCTTTTTATCTTCAATGTGAATATTAAAATAGATTTAATTATAGTATACGGTAAACTCTATCAATTATTCTTTTCACATTATCTTTAACGGGTTTTTGAATGCTAAACAATTATAAAATTAATCTTCTTTTTGTTACAATAACAAGCTTTTGGGAGAAAATTAGTATCTCATAATTTTTTTCAGATGTGAGAAACTCTTACAAAAATGGTTGCATCACTTTTTTGGTTTAACTATCAATACTTGTTTGAGTCTACTTTTATTACAATAGATAGATTAATACAAAGAGAACAAAAAAACAAAACCTAACAAATGGAGTTCATATTCTGTAGATGTTAAAAACTTAAAGCTCATTTGTTAGAGTGCAACCCTAAAATCGGCCGAACTCTAGGCATAGATTGGGTATCAATGCCTCACATAATGACTCCTCTATCAATAGTGAAAATCTCCAAAGAAAGTTATGCAGTTCAACCAAATGATGTTATATCTATGATAAATACATAGAGGTATTCATTCTAGCAACGAAATTTTGTTTCACTAAAAACTATTCATACCTTAGACATGATTATGTACAAATTTTATAAAAAATTATTCTTCAATCCACGTGTTCAAAAACTTATTAACTAAAGTGTATGTCTGTCCGTCAATACTCATGCATCTCATCTGGGACTTAAAAAAAATGGAATGAGCTATATGATTTCTCCCTCTCAAGTATTGTAGAATTTCATAAATAGGGTAAATCTCTCAAAACAGTACACTTCATACACATTACTACGGCTTCACGAAGATTTGAATTTAGGTGTCTATTTAATAAATATAAACCTTCATCTATTTTAACCAACACACGTTGGTCAGCCAAGACTTAATTTAATATAATAAAATAAAATAACATAAAAATAAAATCATCCTCTTGCATTTTTTTTGAGGACAAAAAAAGGAGAAATATGGTGGGAAAATCTTTCGAGCTCTGGTTGGTTTCGAAATTCCATGAGATGCGAGGGACAATTAATGTAAAATAATGTCACTGATGGATTAAGGCAGCCTCATTTTACGTCCAGTGTTTTTGTCTTCCTTGATGAACGGTAGTGACTGGTTACTATTGATTGGACGGCCTTGTACCTTAATCATTCGACAATTAACCAACATGGATAGCTTGTTGCCACCGATGTTTTCTGTCTCCATGGCGACTCTCATCTTCCGCACAGATACACCAGTATTACGCTGTGCTTTTGGATGATCTAGCTAGGACTTGTTGCAGGAGAGAATTGTTACAATTTTGGATGAATGTTCTCAAATTAGTGAAATGCATACAAAATTGGATCACAAGGACATGCTAAGTTCATTGCTTCCCTTGTTGTTTCAAAAAATAAACACAAAATAAAAACATTTCAATACCCAAAGTTCTCTTCCTGTGCCCATGGTCCGCTGAAATTAGAGTCAATTTTAGCATTAAGATTTTTTAGACAAATTTTAACAGTTTTTTTTCAATTTAAAAGGTAAAGGAGTGAATAAAGTCTAAATTAATTATTTTATCCCCTATTTTCACCAAAATTCAAACATGAAATATTCACCTATAAATATTAGGTGATTACCACTAGACCCAACTCCTTTGGACATGCCAATTTCAATACCCAAATAAAAACATTTCAATACCCAAAGTTCTCTCCCTGTGCTCATAGACTTGTCGCTCATTAAAATTAGAGTCAATTTTAGCCTCAAAATTTTTTAGGCCAATTTTAAAAGGTTTTTTTAGTTTAAAAGGTAGAGGGTGAATAAAATTTAAATTAATTATTTTATTTTCTACTTCTACTAAAGTTTGAATTTAAAATATTCACCTGTAAATATTAAATAATTACTGCTAGATTTAATCCCTTAGGAAATGACAATTTCAACAGTTAAAATGACTTAAAAGAAAAACTCTTATTGTCGATTTACGGCCATATTTTTTATTAAAAAACTTCTGCAATTAATTCTCAAATAATATCCTTTTTAATTGTTATTGAACATTTTAAACTGTAATTAACTTTAAAAATTCAATTTTGGGATGTTAATATAGTTTCAACCTAGAGTAATGGATCATGTTTGCTGAACTTTTCATGCATGTTTTGGACACAAACACATAAATATTTTGATTCCTAGTTGGTGGAGAACAAATCTGAAATCTCTAATGAGTTTATCTTTACACACGGCGTCATATCGGTTTCTGTTCACTCTCCCCAAATCCTTCATCCACCAATTGTCTCCAAAGGGTTTTTGTCTTTAAAATCATAAATAAAAGGGATTAAATTTTATTATAATTATCAATCCAACAAACAGTGACATACTCAATTCTTCCTCAAAAAATTAAATATTTTTTTCTTTTTTTTTTCCAATTTGAATGTTTTGGTTTTTGAAGAGTCCAATGAACTGACTTGGACCAAACCCAAGTGCCCCAAATGTCCAGTCAACCCAATCCCATAGGAGAATCAAAAACGCTTGCGAGAAAACGAAAGTATAAAAAGAAAATCTGAGGGCCACATAGAACTTGTGGCTCACAATCAAACTAGCATGCTCACGTGGCGTCCACTTCTTACTTAAACTGATCAAAAGCTAAGACGCCAAAGTCCCCTCTCATGCCAACACAGACAACTCTACATTCAGACCCAACCCCTAAACAATCCTCTCGCGCGTTTTCTTTTTATTACCTCACCACCTGTTTGTTTCTCCAGAAAATTGAATAGAAAATGCTGCAAACTTGTTGTAAAGACTCTGCCATCACTCTCTTTGGCAAGAAAATACCCCTGCCGGCCGATGACCTCTCTCCGGCGTCTTCCGGCGATGATTCTGCTTGCTCTGAGAAAGTGGGAGAGGAAAGAAATAAAGATGAAGAAATGAAGGTACAAATCTATAGAGTCGATGTAAAGATTATGTTTTTGAGAATTTGAAGATGACCCATTTGTGAGAATCTCAAAAAAATTAATGGGTCGGATTCAGTTTTCTACTTTGATTTGATTTTGCTTGCTGGCTATGGTAAGCTTAAACTTGCAGTACTTGTTTCCATCTTTACAGTTTTTTTTCCCGAACTTTATAAAGATTTTTCTTCTTATGTGCTAAGTGAAAAACTTTGCTTTATAAGTTGGTTTTGGCAGTAAAGGAAGGTGTAGTTTCGCTTTCCAGATTTAGTTTCTAAAGTATTTTTTTAAAATATTTGGTTTTAGTGTTGAAATTGTGAACTTTGTTAACGTTACAATTTTCTGAACTTTCTGGATCAAAAAATCAAAGTAAAAGATTAGAACTGCATAGGCTTGACCAGTAATAGTACTCAGATTAATATGTCTCTATATTATGATGTAGATTAGATTACTGTATGCTTGTTTATGCTAAGTAAAAGATAGAATTTGCATAGTCAGATTGGTTTCAAAATTTTCTCTCATCGAACCAAGCATGATTTTCATTATCAGAGATGTCCTGCAATTTAGTGGTTTCCTTGGCCAAAAATGTCACTTCAGATTCCCCAAAAACGAAAATTTTGTTTCTTGCGATCTTAAACTTTCTATGCTTCATTTTTTTTTTGTTTCCCTCTCTTTTTAGTTTTCATGATCAGGGCTTTGGACACAGATTTTTCTTTTTGCCCCAAGTACACAGATTTTTTGCTTGTACAGTAATCAATCAATTTATTTTATAGAACTGTGGGTACCAAATATCATCACAGCCTTGATTTTATCGATAAATAACTATATAAAACAAAGAAAATACTAGGAGGCATAAGAATCAATCAAAGTTTATTCATGGAATCTTTTTTCTTTTTTAAAGTTTCTTTGTTTTGGCTTGTTCATTGTTTTTCTTAGTGATATTAATTCTGGTCATGTCAGAATGTGATTTAAGTCTATGAAGCAATTAATTAATACAAGTAATACATTGAATTTCAGGATTGTTTGGCAAATGAAATCGTTGAAGATAATCAAGCTCCACCTTCTGATTCGGAAAAGTCTGCAGATCCAGAAACATTACCAGACACTAATGTCAACCCCAAAACACCGTCTATCAGTGAAGAATCTGCAAAATCAAAGACTTCCAAAACAGAGAAAGAACAGAATGATTCAACAATAAACTCTACTCTTAAGAAGCCGGATAAAATCCTCCCTTGTCCGCGATGCAATAGTATGGACACAAAATTTTGCTACTACAACAATTACAACGTCAATCAACCGCGACATTTCTGCAAAGCCTGTCAAAGGTACTGGACTGCGGGGGGTACCATGAGAAATGTCCCGGTGGGAGCTGGGCGTCGTAAGAACAAGAAATCTTCTTCACATTACCGCCATATAACCATCTCTGAGGCACTTCAAGCAGCTCGTTTAGAAGTTCCTAATGGAGCACACCATCCGGCACTGAAAACTAATGGTAGAGTTCTGAGTTTTGGCTTGGATGCACCAATTTGTGATTCCATGGCTTCTGTACTACACCTTGCTGATAAAAAGGTATTGAATGGCACCAGAAATAGTCTTCATGTTTTTGAAGAGCAGAGGATTCCAATCCCTAATTGCAAAGGTGGAGAAAATGGTGATGATTGCTCAAGCGGATCATCTGTGACTGTTTCTAATTCAATGGAGGAAGGAGGCAGGGCTTGTCCACCAGAATCATTTGTCCATAACACCAATGGAGGGTATCCTTCTCCAATTCCATGCATTCCTGATGTCCCATGGCCATATCAGTGGAACTCTGCATTACCTCCTCCAGCTTTCTACCCTCCAGGATTTCCTATGTCATTTTATCCTGCTGCTTATTGGAACTGTGGCATGACAGGCCCTTGGAACATCCCTTTACTGTCACCTCAATCTTCCTCATCATCAAATCAAAAGGTTCCAGGGACCAACCCCAATTCTCCTATTCTGGGAAAGCATTCGAGGGACAGTAATTCGAATAAACCGGAAGACCTAGAGAAAGAAAAGCCATCAAAGTATAAAAACGGAACTGTTCTGGTTCCGAAAATTCTTAGGATAGATGACCCTAGTGAGGCTGCAAAGAGTTCTATATGGGCAACACTTGGAATCAAGAATGAATATTTAAGTGGAAAAGGACTATTCAAGGGCTTCAAACCCAAGTGTGAAGAAAAGAATTGCATAACTGGAAAAATCTATCCAGTGTTGATGGCAAACCCTGCCGCCTTGTCCCGGTCCGTGAACTTCCATGAGAGCACTTGATCAAGTGGTGTCAATCTAGGTCATTTTCTTACACGATCAAGCCCTTCTTATCGGTAAGAATATGCAGCACTTAACTTGATCCTATATTGATCATTTTGATTCCTAGTCTTGTTACAAAGTCAGCTAGCTAATTGACACAGAAGGAAAGGTAGAAGGTTAAACTTTTGTAGCTTCAAGGTGTGAAGGAAGACTTAGTGTGAACTAATTTTCTTCTTGTAACAGATGGTTCTTGTTTTTAGCAAAGTTTACAGAGGTTGTTGTTGATGTAAATATTTTACTAAAAGTGTGATATACTTGGCTAGGATTGGAAAACATTTCCTGGAATGTACCAAACATCTACATGTAATGTACTAAAGTTTTTTTTTCCTTACCATAGCAGGAAAATGGGATTTTTTCTGTCCATTTTCCGTGCTTGTTTTCCTCTGTACCATAACCAATAAAAGACTCTGAAGCTCTATTTCTGATTGGAAACTTCTCTTCTGTTGCATTTCCCATCCAAAAATTGCAGAAAGAAGAGTTTCAAACTCCCCAAAAGCGAGTTGAAACAAAGGACTAGTAAGATTTGGAAAAGAGGTCTGAAATTATAATGTGCATGATCGGAAGAAGCCGAGGGTAGAAAAGTTCATTGCTTACGTATTATACATGAAATAATGCCAAGAAATGGGGGTTTTTTGGGGGGCTAAAGGTTGCGAGAATAGTATAAGAATCCAAAAATTTGTTTATATTTTTTAGGCCCCAACATTTTGAAGATAAACTTGAATATATTGTACAAAAGGCCAAGTAGGTGTCTTTTTCATGGCAAGTGCACTTACAACAACTTGCTCGCCAAACTGTCGAATTCTTCTTTGATATTTTCCTTTAATTTTCTTCCTCTTTCCTCCATATAATTCCTCCATATAAATTCCAGAATATTTATATTGATTTGATGCACGAAAATGATTTAACATAACTGATAACTAAAAGTGGATTGTATGGTGTTTGTTTCAGATGAATGGGAAAAAATATGTTATTTATCCAATAATATTTTCTATATAAGTGATTGTAGTGTCATAATTTCTATATCGTTTTGAAGGTTGAAATTAAGATCAATTATAAGCATTCTCAACTTACTCACTGATATATGTTTTAAAGATAAAATTGTAAAAATCTAAATCTATAGTCAAGTCAAAAAACCCTATTTACTTTAGTGGAAACTGCTATTTAATCATATTACAATTTTTAAAAAAATGTTATTTTTTTACCTACTATTTACTTTTTAAAATCAACTAAATATTTGTTTCTTCTTCACGTTCTAGCCAAAGGAAAAAAAAAAGGAAAATTCGGAATGTATACCCCTTTCCTCCTTTTCTCTTTTTGGCCCTTCTTTATGAGACGTTGTGTTTCTTCTTTTATTAAAAAGTAATTCAGGAGGTTAAAAAAATGGTAATAATATAAACCTCACAATAACAGCAATTCCATGAGAAATTGCTGTTAACTGGACCTATCAGATTGTTGTATAGTGACAAAAACACAAAAGAAAGAAAGAAATGGCCTAAAGATAAGAAAAAGAAAATGGGTAGATAGATAATGACAGGATTGATTTGTATGAGCTTGAAAAAACGTTTCTTTGAAACGGCATTAACTAGATACATCAACCCCCAAAAAACCATGTGTGTCAGCAATTGATGATCAAGAAAACAACCTAGATATTTTGCTGCTGCCATCAAATACAGACCACATTTTATATATAAGGTGGGTTGACCTCCTGGATGGTTCAGTAGGAGCAATGTCTCGAGCTCCATGCGACTCGGATTTGAGACTTAGCATTTCACTTGATTAGCGTGATGAGTTTTTAGATATTTTTGTAAGTATATTCTTTTATTTGTTCTTAATAGATATAGTGATAACGTGTTCTTAGTTACCACCAAATAATCAGATATTTTACGTCGAGGGATAAGTATTTATATAATCACACCCAAGAAAAATACAACGAGCATTGATAACCCTGACTCCGATTTTCATCGGAGAAAAAAAGAAAAAAAAAAGGTGGGTTGTTCTGGGTCCCAATTCCATTATGTTGCCATGAATCTTTTCTTGCCTTTTGCTTTCTTTCCTTTTTGCCCTTTTTTTTTTCTTTTTTTTGTTTTTTCTTTTCCAGGGGAAAGCAATTGTTAATTTTTAGCCATGCACTACTAAATTTCTTCTTGTAGCTACTATCCTTTTCTTGTGTATTCTAGCGATTATCGAAATTGAATTGGTCACTTCTTAAAACTCGTCAAAATCCTTCAGTGCTAGAATTGAACTATATGTCTATTGATAAATTGGACATGACTTTAATATTATTGACGCAAGCAACAGAAATTGTACAATTTTTAAAATGCATCTTAACCGTTTATTTTAATCATAATAAGGGGTTTTAAAAAAGGTTCTTAATTATCCTTGTATTATTCTATGATTAACAACACCTCAAAGCATGATCAGGAGCAGTGCTTAGACGGCAGCGCATGCAATATTTATTCTAATAAAATTTACTGCTGACCTGAACATGCATGAGTTACTAGCAATCATAGGACTTATGCTTGTGGTGTGTAAAGGAAATGAAAAGAGTAAATTATGTCAGTCTAAAAAATGCACAACATGATAAGTTCTACAATCCATTCAAATGCTTAACTTCAAAGGCACTTTTTTCTTTTTTTTGTTGAAAATTCAGTTCAAGGAGCCCTGACCTTTGACAAGCTAGATTTCTTGTCCAATATGTCTACCTAAAAACGCCATGATCTAACTTTTATTAGGTGTTAATTTATGGCTAACCACAAATTTATGCTAACTCATCATATTAAATCTTTTCGATAACCATGTGTTTAAACCACGGTTTTGAGTTTGAACGAACTTGATTATTTATATTGTCTGATTAATTTACATGGAAAACCCCTCAACATTCATGTCACATGTAATTAAGCAGACAACTCGGTAAGTTTTGCTAGTTAAATTCCATCGAGTGGCTCATCCTCGCGTTTTGATGCTCTCCCAACATGTCAATTGAGGACACTTGAATTGAATGTTTTGAGGCATACATCACATCTGTAATTAGGTCTCAATTTCAAACAAGTGTTCTTTAATGGGTATTTTCCTGTTAGACGGATTTAAACTAGATAAAACTCTTACCAATTCGATCAAATCTTTTTTTATTGAATTCATATCATTTCATTACAATTTTCAATAGCACTACATCACATCCATTTTTACTCCGTACTAGAATGACCATTCAACTCGATCCTGAATGTGATAATTCTTTCGTTCAATCATTTTAAATTTGCCCTGCACACATGGTTTTATGATTTATCATAATGCACTCCATTGATTTTCACTAGAAATTTTAAATTCATGACACAAACCATTAGAGCACGGTGTTTTGTGGTCGGTAGTTTGACCATGCCCATTGGAACATAAGTGTATAAAAAAGTATTTGACCTCTACATTTCGATCAATTCCATGATTAACTCTAATGCTCATTTGGTCTATCCGCATTTCATGAAGAAAATATGGCCATAAATCAATGTTGACTCTATTAAAATAATAGAAGAAATCTTATCACTAGGACTCCTAGTCAACCTCCCACTACCACTTACCTCTTTCTCTAGAACCTCGTTTATGCACCAAGTGCAATGAAACTAAAACATTCCTCACTTATACCACATTTTTATCATATTTTGTTTTTCAAATATTTTCGACGGTCAAATTTAACTACAATATCGATCTTGAACAAGTTCGCCCTTTAAATTTAATTGAATGATCGGTTCAAAATCAGTAGTTAACGGTTTAAATTCTCACAAATCTATTAAATATGGATTTAAAATAGGGTTAATCAATCAATATACATATAATAGTTAGAGAGTTTTTCTCAAATTTCGACAAATATCACTTTAATTTTACGACAAGTGACATTTTGTTGTTAAAAAAAAAATATTTTTACCAAGTGTTTCTTTGCATGTTTGACACGTAAACACCTGTAATTTAAAGGTAATTTATATAATTAAATACAGAAATTAATATAAAGGTTAAAAAGAGATGAAAAAATTAATGTTCTCTCGTACATGCATCATATACCAGTAAGTTACAATCTCATATGTATTGTTAACTTACAAATCTATTTTCAATTCCATTAAAAGCAAATTATTTAGGATGTATTGAATTATGATTTTTAATGACTTTTATAGACTTAAAAAGTCAAGAAGTATTAGATTATAATTTTTAAAGACTCTTTAAAAGTTTGAGTTTATTGGATTATGACTTTTAAAGACTTAAAAAAAGTTTACAAAAGTTAGAAGATATTCAATTAAAACTTTTAAAAAGTCTATAAAAGTATACCTATATTCAAAAAGTCATTAATTTTTATAGACAATAACTTTTACATACTTTAAATAATATTTTTTAGGTTTGTATAAATAAAAAGTCTATATAATTCTCTTTTACTCTAACTCAAGACTTTGAATGATATTTTTAGGACATAATATAAAGACCCATTAGTTCATCAAATATCTATTTGATAATTGACGAATTCCCAAGTGGACTAGATTCTTGTTCATGCCTAAGCTATTTGTAGCTTACAGTGGAAATTTTCTACAGCAATGAGTTCCATGGTTGGTGACTCTTGGCTTCTTATCAATACATTGATGCAGGGCCTAAGTCTTGCAAAATTCTTGCCTATTGTATAGATTCCACAAGATCATTTCATTGACATACCATCAAAATTGTTCTTATCATTATTTCTGCTGTTTATAATCCACTATTTTGCTTGCTTAGTTGTGAATTCTTTCTTCCAAATCACTCCAATTTTGCTTGTACATTTCTATTTTATAGAAAGGTAAGACCATATTTTATTTCTAGCATAATAGGTATTTTTAGCATTCATGTCTTCTATTATTAATAGCATAGTATTTAGTATGCGCTTTAGGCTTTATTTTTATGCTTATTGGCTAATTCATTGATTATCAGAATAAATTATTTTTGTATGTAATATAATTCAAGAAGTTTATGTTTTTTGGTTGTAGAATTTCTTATTAGTTGGAGATTTCAATTCTGATGAATTTCTTCGAAAAGAGGGTCGTTCAGATAAATTTTCATTTGAATTAGATAATGAAATTTTATCATCTCCACATATACCAATTAATCAAGAAGAAATTTTTGAACAATTTGTTTAGACACAGGAGCAATAAAGAAATACTACCAATGAATGAAGAAATACTATAACTACTAATATGTAAAATGATGTTAAGCGTGTGAAAGAAAATGAATATTAATTTTTTTATCATTGTTTTAAGTTTAATTAATGAGACTTCTTTATATGAACAAATTATATTTTTACACTTTTTTATGCTTAATTTTGTAGATAAATATTTCAGTTGTTTATTTTATGTGTAAAAAAATTGTATTAATTTGAAACAACTTTGAAGCATTTTTCTATTTACTATTGACAAAGTAAAAATTTTAATTGTTATAAAAGTCTTTTAAAATAAATTTATAAAAGTTATTGATAATTTTTTAATTGTTATAAAAGTCTTTTAAAATAAAGTCTATGAAAGTCATTGACAAATTATAAATTCTATAAAAATATTTTAAAATAAAGTTCATAAAAATCATTAATAAATTTATAAATTTTATAAAAATCATTAAAATTTATAAAATCTGTAAAAATTATTCACTTAACAAAATTTTTAAAAATTATAATCTAATATACCTTGGGTAAAGAAGAAAATGAAGAGTTAACTATTGAGTAAATAACAGTAGGCTAATTTGTCATAATTAAAAACCTTCTCTTGCATCATTAAACATAGTTGATGGTTAAAAAGTGTAGTTTTTGGGCTTTTGATCTGAAAAAATGGAGGTACGAAGACGCCGACAGGCGACAGCCGTCCGACCAACAATCCAATGAACTCTTTGATGCTAAATTCGTGGAGAGTGATTCCACTGATTGTAATCTAATGCAAGAAAAAGGAATTGCGTAGATTTTTTTGAACTAAATAATGAAATTTTATTATCTCTATCTATATCAATTAATTAAAAAAAATTGAACCATTTGTTGAGACACAAGAGCAACAAAGAAATATTCTCAATGAATAGAGAAATACTATAGTTATTAATATATAGAATGATATTAAACATGTAAGTGAAAATAAATATTAATTTTTTATCATTATTTTAAGTTTAGTTATTTGAAATTAATGAGACTTTTTTGTATGAACAAATTATATTTTTACATTTTTTTGTGCTTAATTTTGTAGATAAATATTTCAGTTGTTTATTTTAGGTATAAAAAAAATTGTATTAATTTGAAACAACTTTGAAATATTTTTTTATTTAATATTGATAAATTAAAAATTTTAATTGTTATAAAATTCTTTTAAAATAAATTCTATAAAAGTTATTGACAAATTTATAAACCCTACAAAAAATTTTTAAAATAAAATTTATGAAAGTAATTGATAAATTATAAACTCTACAAAAGTCTTTTAAAATAAAATTCATAAAAATTATTGACAAATTTATAAATTCTACAAAAATTATTAAAATTTATAAAATCTGTAAAAATTATTCACTTAAATTTTTTTTATAAAAATTATTAAAAATTATAATCTAATACACCTTAGATAAAGAAGGAAATGAACAACGAACTATTGAGTCAGTAACAGTACGCTAATTTGTCATAATTAAAAACCTTCTCTTACATCATTAAACTTAGTTAATGATTAAGGCTACTTGTAACTCAGGATTTCTGAAGTCATTCGCGGGAATCTTACTCAGTATTTTTATTATTATTTTATTAAAGTTTTCAGTTTCTAGTCGCTCAGCTTTTTCATCCGTAATTCAGGGGTTATTTTAAGAGTCTCGTGAGACGCATACTCAGCTTTCCATTAAAAATAATTTTATTTTAATTCTCAACTTTTATCTACTACTTCATTTAATACTTTCTACCCCAAATTCATTAAAATAAAAATAGTTCATTCAAATAAAAATAATTCGTTAAAATGAAAATATTACATTAAAATAAAAATAATTCATAAAATTTAAAAATTAAATTAAAATAAAAAAATTACATTAAAATTAAAATATTACAAATAAAATATTAAATATTACATTAAATTAAAAAATACTACAACCCTTATTTTTCACAAATTTTTTTACAACCGTATTCATGTAAACGTTGTGCCGCGATAGTCATGTTCGACGTATCTTTGTCGAGCATCGATATGTCTTCCTTAAGCTGTTGATCTTTGAGATACTCTATTTTTTCTCGTTCGATCTCGAGCTATTGTTCTTTTTCTTTCTTTCTATTAGCTTCCGCCGTTTCGAAAGCTTTGTGATTTAATTCTTTCTCGAACAACATGTCGTCCAAAATTGACGCAACTTCGGAGACGTCGCTTGATGTCGACTTTTCTTTCCCTTGCAAGTTGCGTTTCGCCTTTTGCTTGGTTCTTGGCTTTTTCCCTTTGGCCTTATCTTGGCCCATTGGGCGGGCCTATTGGGTTGACTCTCCTTCAACGCTAGGATTGGAGGCGTTGAGATCGAAGGGGCCAGAGCTAGTGTAGGTGTCTTGGGCGTTCGTCTTGGTTCTTTTTGGACCAACCTTGGGGTTCATGGGCAATACTTTCCTCCATTTCGGATGATCACGTAAAATTTTTCAAACGTCATCGTGGAGGAAATGGGTTTTCTCCTCAACCAAGTAGACAGCGCGTGCTCGCTCCATAATCATGTCGTCGCTCCAACCGCTATGATAAGTCAAAGTAACGTTGTTGTAGATGTCGTTAAATAATGTGACAATTTTATTGAGTGTGTGCCACCTATTTTTAACGGTTTTCCCATAACGTTATTCACTTGCCTACATCCCGTGGTTGAAGCGTGCAGCCACCCGCTTCCAAAAAGAGTTGACGTTTTGGTCGTTGGACATTAAAGGGGTCTTCGAAAATAGCGATCCAACACTTAATCAACTTGATGTCGTGTGGAGGGATCCACTTTTTGTACTTGACACTGACATCAGGACCGAGATTGCTTAGACCAATAATGGACTCGGAGGGTTAATTTCAGGAGTAGGAGAATCCTCTTGGGAACCGTCGTCGATCACCTATCTAACAAGGGGATGTAAGGATTATTTTGTGAAAAAAGATTATTTTGTGAAAAAGAATTGGACGTAAAATTTTGAAAATTACCAAAATTAGAAAGTGCGAGTTGGTATGGAAATTGGGAAAATGAAACGTTGAGATTGAATTGATAGTTTGTGAAAGAGGAAAAATTTGATGGATTATTTTGAGAATATCAGTAGTTGGCAAAATTTGATGGGTTATTTTGTTGGGAAGATTGAGTATTTTCATTGTTGTGATCCATAATTTTGGGGAAAAAAATTGGAGTAGGAGTAATTTGAGAGTATGAAGAGAAATTTTAAGAGTTGAGAGAGTTTAAGGGAGAGAAATGAGTGTTTGAAATGAAGAAATGATAGAAAAAATGTGTTTAGGAGGTATTTATAAGAAAATAGGTAAAATTAACGTTAATGACCAAAAGGGTAATTTTTCAGCTCTGAACTGTAATATTACCGTTGGAATAAATCTGACTGTTGAATCAAAACGATAACAAAAATGTCAGACGGAGCCAATGAGCCCCGCGCCTGATAGCAACCCCGTCCTCCAGTAGGAGGACGGGCTAGATAACCGAGACGCAATAATGCGTCCCGGCCCGATTTCGGAGAGCTTAATATCGCAAGGGCAGCCGACCTGCGTTTGCTCCCTACACAGGTGGGGCCGGCTATATTTTAAAAAAAAAAAATCATTTAGACGCGAAAACGCATAGCCGAATATTTTAACCCGACCGAACCCGCCAGCCCTCGGCTTTTGCTTGCGCAGGGGTTTAAACTTTTCTAAAAAACTCGGAACTCTCTTTTCTCCTCTGTCACTCTACAAACTCTCTCTCTCTAGGTTTCGTTTAACCGGTTCCACCAACATCGACTTCCGATCTCCACAGCCTTCTCCAATTTAACATGGTAAGTCACTCTCTTTCACTCAGATCTACTAAGTCTTCACCTTCGCACCTGACATCTGTGATTCACACTGACACGATTCATTTCGTCTCGATTGGGAAAATGTAGGAAGGAAAAGCGAGCTTAGAGGCGCAGATAGAGCAATTGCAAAATGTGGAGAAGCAGATGAGGCTGGCTGGTGACGTGGCAGGCACCAGGAAGGCCGTCAATGACATCCTTCAGCTCTGCTTCGAAGCAAAAGACTGGAAAACGTTAAATGACCAAATTGTCCTTCTTTCCAAGAAGCGCGGCCAGCTCAAGCAGGTTAGGGTTCTGCGAATTGAAGTTTTGATTTGTTAAGTAATTATAGTTGATTGAGTTGCCTTGTTAGGGTTTTGTAAATTGGATTTGTTTTTGTTTTGTTTAGGCTGTAACAGCGATGGTTCAGCAAGCGATGTCGTACATTGATGAGACGCCGGATCTTGAAACTAAGATAGAACTGATCAAGACTCTCAACAGTGTTTCTGCTGGAAAGGTAACACTAGGCATCACTTGTGTTTTAGCTCTATCTGTTATATTGTTAGATAATGTGTGTCGACGAGCTTCTTCATTGTCCTCTGTAGATATATGTCGAAATTGAGAGGGCACGGTTGATTAAAAAACTGGCTAAAATTAAGGAAGAACAAGGGCTCATTGCCGAAGCTGCTGACTTGATGCAAGAAGTTGCGGTATGTATGGGTTGACGCTTGTAATTGGGTAATTTCATTTGTTTGACTTGTCTTGTTTATGTACTCACATTATGTATACTTTCATCTTCAGGTGGAAACTTTTGGTGCTATGGCAAAAACCGAGAAAATTGCTTTCATTCTTGAACAGGTTTGTTTTGTTGCTTTTTCTCCTTTTATTTTACCGGGTAATGCCTTGTGTAATGGTTGATCTCTAGGTTTTCCAGCCAATAAGAAAGAGCTTTAAAAGTTGAGAATTGTTAATTTATAAAAATTGCTAGTAGAAGTATCAGTCATTTCTTGGAGGATTCCCTTCCACTTGTCCTGATTTGACAGAACAATAAAAACTTGTTAGTTTCACAACTTTTTTTTTCTCATAGTAAGCATGATTATAATGCGTTTTGATTTCTCGTTACTTGAATTGATAGGTTCGTCTATGCCTAGACCGCCAAGATTATGTTCGAGCACAAATTCTCTCTAGGAGAATTAGTCCTAGGGTGTTTGATGTTGATACGTCCAAAGAAAAAAAGAAACCTAAAGAAGAGGACAACATTGTTGAGGAGGCTCCTGCTGATATTCCATCGCTATTGGAGTTGAAACGGATTTATTATGAATTAATGATAAGGTATTTAGTTTTTCCTATCTTTCTTGTCGCATTACTGCATTCATTTTTCTTTTCTTCATTTTCAAATATCAAAAAGCTGTTACATTTTTTTTTTCCACTCTCTTTGAGCAAAAAAAAGAAAGGACCTTCTGTGCTGAGTTTTTGCTGAAGTTGTAAATGGCTAGTTAGTTTGTTTTTGTTCTGTGTTTGCAAGCTTTGTTTTTGAATTTTGAAGCTATGGTTTTAGCCATTTGCTTATGAGTAGATGCATATATGGAGATGCTCTATAGGATACTATCTTTAAGGAGTCCTGATGATAAGATATAGGAAAAAGCCGCTCCTGATGATAAGATATAGGAAAAAGCCGCTAAGGTATTGACAGATGATGCATGAGATATTAGCACATACCCCATGCCATTTCGCAGCGGACAACACAGAATCAGCTAATCTCAATTTCCCCATTCTGAAAAGAAAAAAGAAAAACAAAAAGTGGGTCGTGTGTTTTAGTTTTTAATTTTGGTAATCCAAGTTAAGACTCGACATGGCAAGCCCAATGATATGATGTGCGCCTAACCTTTCCATAATGTACATTCTGTGCTCACCTGGCTCTTTCGCGACCTTATGTTTGTGTTGGCTGTAACTTTTTTCCCTGTAAGTTGATTTTGACAATAAAGTAAGCTCAAACTCTAGTAAAAAATAAAATAAATAAATTTATTTTAGTAAGCTCAAACGAAGTTCTGACATGAAGTATTTTTCCAACAATAGAAGTGAAGTTCTGACGTGAAGTTTGATTCCAACAATAGAAGTAAGGTTAAATGAATCTTGAGATGAAGTTTGCTGGGTAATACATTTATGAAATGAAACATCAATTATTTTTTTGCATTTTTTTTTGTTTCCTTTGAATATGGTCTGTTCTGTGATTTCTTTTCCAATAGTCAGTTTTTTCTCATGCTATCTCATGTTTATTCGTTATGATCTTCCTAACACTTGTGAAACTCTCCAGCCCATCTTTTTGCTTCTAATTGTAATGCTGCAATTCATAGTTTTCATATAATATAACGGGCTTTTGTTTGGAAATCACAATGTAGGTACTATTCCCATAACAATGATTACCTGGAAATTTGCCGTTGCTACAAGGCAATTTATGAGATCCCATCTGTCAGGGAAAGCCCAGCTCAATGGACTCCGGTAAAATGCTTAACTTGTTTTTGAATTATACTTTTTGCTAAAATTAAGTGGAGATTTGTTTTCAACTACTTGGTATCTTGTGACATGTAGGTACTGAGGAAAATATGCTGGTATTTGGTGCTGTCACCACATGATCCAATGCAGTCAAGTCTTCTAAACTCCACCTTAGAGGATAAGAATCTTTCTGAAATACCAAAGTTCAAGTGCGTTTAGCTTTATCTCTTTTTGGTTTAATAACACAATCTGCCTTGGTTTTTTTCTTTTGAGGGATCACAAATTTGAAAGGCATTGTGAGTTGATGCATTTCTTTAATGGATGTGCTGTCTTAGGTTGTTGCTGAAACAGTTAGTCACCATGGAGGTTGTCCAATGGACTTCTCTTTGGAATTCATTCAAGGATGAGTTTGATGATGAAAAGAACTTGCTTGGAGGTCCTTTAGTTGATAAAGCCGCAGAGGATTTAAGGCAAAGAATAATTGAACATGTAAGTTTTTGCCCACAGATTCTATCAGTTAAGCCTATCTTGTTGCAATTTTCTGTTTTTTGGCAGT
>CAODLS010292042.1:0-12543 GCA_948243855.1 Flueggea neowawraea | reverse complement strand
ATCCTCAACCTCAACTTAAGGTCGAACCCAAGGGAACAGGTCTAGTTGTGATCAAAAAATAAAGGAAAAGAAATTAAAGGTATAAACGGATTTGTTTTTTGGGTTTTTGTAATTTGAAACAAGTAGCAAAGTAAATGAGTAATTCAATACGGGAAAACGTTAAGGATTTCGAGATAAAACCAAAGATTTAGTTGCAATAATGAATGAAATTTGGTTTTAACACATTGGGTGTGAGTGTTCTCTCCTTAAGACTAACCCAATGCCTCTCTCGAGGTCACTCAAGTCGTCCTACACTTCCTATGAGGGTCCTTTCGGCCTGACCTGGTCAAGTTAGGCCAATTAGGCTCCGTGGGGAATTTCATTTGTAGTCATAGATGCATTTCTATCCTAAAATCCTACAAGTTCTACGCAAGTGACCTAACCCAAGTTCTATGGATGGCACGACCGTACAACATTGGATGGCACGGCCATGCCACTTTTTTGGATCAAAGGAATGTTGATTTTTCGTCTGGCACAACCGTGCAACGTGGAATGGAATGGCCGTGCAACATCACTCCCTTGATTTCCTTCATTTTCTTAATCTTTTCATGGGTTTTCTTGAGGCCTTTCCATTTAGCATCTCTTTTGCACCTTTTTCCACTCATTTCTCCCCAAATTTAACATCCTTAAATCATCACAAATATTATAAGAATTTTACCACAAAGTCGTCATTTAAAGGATGAAAATGGTTAAATTTTTGCTTGAATTAATGTGTAAATTTAGAATACATCAAACTTCCACACGCTTACTTTTTTGCTTGTCCCCAAGCAAACCATTTCAAATCTCGGGGCAAGAATAAAATTCTAATGAAAGAGGCAAAAGAAACATTGTACCATGCAAGTAGGCAAGTAAAATGATCAAGAGAGGAAGGCAATATTATTCATCAATTACAAAACAAACCATGCCATTTCTAAGTGGCAATTCCAATAGTTCATCTATCAAATCCCCTAGTCTATTTGCATATATAAAGCTTATCTCCCCCATTCCTAGGTTCAAAATGCAATTTTATTTTGTTTTTGGAGCAAATTTGGCTGCATTCATCCACTTTCCATAAACAAGTGATTTCTTTCACAATTCACTTCATTGCACTAACCTTTTGCTTGCTTCTCTCTTAGTTTTGGGTGCTATAAACGTAGTCAGGGAATTAAGGGTCATTGTATAAAAACACTTATTTATGATTTCTTGGGTGTACTAACCTTTTCCACCTCAAGGTTAGGGCCCCATACACTTGTCCTCGTTTAGGTTCATCGTCAAAAAGAGAAATTTCACCATTTCAAACATAATAAGCACAACTCATCCAAATAAAAACCAAGTCTACTCCAAAAGTTTTCAAACAAAACTCAATCATTTAATGATATTTTCTTAAAAACAACTTAGCAACAAGCCTGTAAGCCCCTTTATGGCTCCACAAAAAGATTAAAGAAGTTGATAAATAAACTCTCAATTTTGCAACCTAAACATGCCAATTTAAACAAAGATACTTCAAATAGCAAGCATTCCTCAATTAATCATTTTAAAAGCATACTAACACACTATAAAATTCCACCAACCAATTCAATCAAAATCCTATTCTTTACAAATTTGATGGATTCTAAACAAATTAAGCACAATTCAAGCAAACAAATTTAGCATTTTTGACAAAAATTAGCAAAACAAGACATATAAACACAATTGACCCAAAGAAGTAACCAATAGCTCATCCCCCACACTTAGTATGAACATTATCCTCAATGTTCAAAAATATAAGTCTGAATCAACCTAAATAATCACAAAGAACATGAGGACAAGTTCCATGGAAATAATAACGCTTAAAGTAAAAGGATAGGGTTTAGAAAGCTTCTCTAATTGTCGTTTGCTTGCCATTGCTTTGCCTTGAATGAACCACTCCCTTATTGGCATGGAACCTACAAAGGTTAGGGAAGACACAAAATATATGCATGCTAAAGGTGGTGAGGTGTATGACATGTGTGCATAAAAAGAATAACCTCTCAAACCATTTACGACAAAAACATGCAAAACAAAATAGTAAACGTGCTTCTACACTAATTACAATCAAAATTGAAACCTATACTACATGCAAATGCAAGATAACCATAGTATTGTGGACAAATGACAGTTTAACATCATTCTGGACGTACACAAAGAAACTATTTGGGGTGCCAAATGGTCCTACATGTGGATCCCTTCAAGGGCCTCAAATGTTTCCTATAAACAGTGAGGGGTTCATGATCATGCAAAATGATATCTATAGGACCAAATGAATGAAATTTGGAAATCATGAATGGACCACACATTGAATTCTTGGGGTTCTAAAGAAAATGATTTTTGGGTGGAAAATAATAAATAATTTGTCCCTCAACAAACTCACCCCTCAAAATGAAATCACTTTCTTTCCTTTTTGGTTTTTCATTTTCGCTCCCAACCCCTTTGTCAACTTCTTTCTCCTTTTCACTAGGTTTCATTTCAAGCTCTACTTCCTTTGTCCACACTAGTGATTTCTCTCTAGTGATCATGCAACATGTTTCTAAAGAATGAACCCTATTTTTATCATGATCGAGCAATTATGTACACACATTCTTAGAAACATGGAACTCTTAACATTCATTCCCCATTCTAAAGATTATGTTCCCCTTAGTCAAATCAATACACACCCCACCAGTTGCCAAGAAAGGTCTCCCAAGTATGATGGGTGTATCACAAGCATCATCCATATCTAAAACGTAAAAATCGATGGGAAATAAGAAGTTACCTACTTTCACAACGATGTTCTCCACAACTCCAAGTGGTTGTTTGATTGACCGATCTGCAAGTTGGAGTTTGATGGTTGTAGGTGTTATCTCTCCAATCCCAAGCTTCTTATAAATGGATGAGGGCATTAGGTTGACCGAAGCACCCAAGTCACACAAAGAGTCCACATTTGACAACTTCCCAAAGGTGTAAGGAATTATAAAGCTCCCACTATCCTTAAGCTTTTAAGGGTATTTTTTTCAACAATATTTCACTACAATCCTCGGAAAGTGCCACCATAGCATACTCCTCCAACCTCTTCTTGTTGGCCACTAACTCCTTCAAAAACTTAGCATAGTTTGGCATTTGAGAAATGGCCTCCATGAATGGTATGTTCAACTTCAACTTCTTGAACATCTCAAGAAACTTCATAAATTTCTTGGTTTGGGTGTGAGCCTTCAACCATTGAGAAAATGGAATTGGAGGCACATAGGTTTCACCTCATCATTTTGTTTGGAAGGTGGCTCTTTGGCATGCACTTTCTTTCCCTCAATTTCCACACCATTTTTGGGTTTGTCCACCGTAATTCTCTTCACCTTATTTTTTTCTAGCCACCTCCCCCACACTTAGCTCCTCAAGCTCCTTACCACTTCTCAAGGCAATATCCATGACACTTTCCTTGGGGTTCACATAGGATGTGCTAGGCAACTTTCCATTTTCTCTATCTGAAATGGTCTTGGCTATTTACCCCCACTTACCTCTCAAGGTTTTGGATATTAGTGATATATGATAAAATTACATGTTGATTCAAGCATAAAAATATAGCATTTTCGCCTTACAATTGCTTAATTATCGATATATTTATACATTTCCATGTTTTTGTAAGGTGATGATGAATGAATGAAAATTATATGAAAAGGCACGGAAAATATGTTTTTATAGGTGGAATATCAATGGGAGAAAGTGTGACGAAAATCGGCTCGAAGGGTGTGAAGATCGGCGACGCACGAAACATCATTATGGGGCTGAATGCACCTCATGGCCGTGACTTTTGGCACCTCATCACCATGAGGTGAAATAGAAGCTGGTCACAGCCGTGACCTCCAAAAATGCACGGCTGTGACCACCCAAAATGAGGGCAAAATACAATGTCCGCCAAGGTGCTTTTGATGGACAAAAAGAGGACTTTCAAGGGCATTTTTGGCCACACATTTGCTAGGGTTTAAGAACATGTAAAGGGCTATAAATACCCCTTTTATCCACACTTTCCTACATCTTTTATTCATTGAAAGACCACCATTTTCTTCTTTTATATTTTTTCTTTCTTTCTTCCTTTTGGTTAGAACGTAGCTTTAAGGTTCAAGGAATGGAGGAAGAACAAGGCTTGAAGGGTGGAGATTTCTCTTGAACATTACCAAAAGAGGCTTCTCCTACATTAGTTTTTCTTCTCTCTATCCATACCTCTTAATGGCTACCATGATTTATGTTAAGCTTTATCGTCATATTATGTTGAACTTGGTCATGGTAGCTTGAATACTTTGTTAGGGCTAAGAGATGTAGATTCTTGATGATGACTTACTTTATTTGTGAATGTGAATGTTGTTCTTCATTGCTATATGTGTAGCTTTTATCCTTGTGCTTGAATGGAATATGTGTAGAGATTTTGGATTTGATTTAATGACATGTAAGAATGGATTATTGTTATGTTTGGCCAATATAATGGTAGTTTTAACAAGCCTAATTGATGGATCGAAAGAAGAAGATTAGGTGAGGTTGACATGCATTAGACTTTTTAGGTTTTGAAATGAAAATATTCATGCCAATAAGGTGTTCGATAAAACTCCCGAGAGAGCGAAATGAGTCTAGTTTTGTTAGACGAGGCCGAAAAAATCCTTCTAATAAATGTAGACATAATCTAGATGAAGTTGAAAGAGGTTCTAGATGATTGAAGTGAGAGAACACTGAATATCCTTTAACCCATTCATAAATGTAGTAATTCGGATTCTTCATCGAATCTCGAAAGCCTTAACGCCTTTTATATCGTTATTTGTTATTATCTTGTTTAGCATTATCGAATATCCCAAAAACCAACTACTTTACTTTTATTGCTTTTATTTTATGTTTTCTTTTGTTTCAAGAAACGATCTCATTTAGTCCCATTCATGTGGGTTTGACACCATGGATTTTGTAGTCGGGTTATCGTGAATGACTGCTGGATACATCTCCATCTGTGTGATCGTTGACTCATTGACGAAGTCAGGGCATTTTCTTCATGTTAAGATGACTTATATAGTGGCACGACTAGTGAAGCTATACATAGACAGAACTGTATGCTTGTATAGTGTGCCAATATCCATACTGTCTGACAGAGGACCTCAATAGTTTTGGCATAAACTGCATGGGGAGTTGGGTACTCAACTGGATTTCGACACTTCTTTTCATCTGCAAACTGATGGGCAATCTAAGGGTATGATTCAGATTCTAGAGGATATGTTGAGAGCGTGCGCTGTGGAGTTTACTGGAAGTTAGGATTCCCATCTACCATTGGTAGAGTTTGTGTATAACAACTCATACCATTCGAGTATCAAGATGGCACCATACAAAACGTTGTATGGTAGGAAGTGTAGATCTCCTCTATATTGGGTTGAGGCTATAGAGAGAGCTCTTAGGGATAGATCTTATTTCAAAACAAATAAGCTCAGGCTGATTCAATAGCTAATTCAGACTGCTCACAATCGTTGGAAGAGCTACGCTGATCTGAAGTCGTGATGAGGTAGGAGACCATGTATTTCTCAGAGTTTCGCCGATGAAGGGCGTGATGAGATTTGGGAAGAAGGTTAAGTTGATCCCGAGATAAATTGGTCCATTTGAGATTATTGGTCGTGTTGGAGTAGTTGTGTATGAGTTAGAGCTACCGCCTCAGTTTACTTCCGTTCATCCATTTTTCCACATTTTGCTCCTGAAGAAGTATGTCTCTAATTCGTCGCATGTTCTGCCACCACAATATTTTAAGGTTAGTCCTAATTTATCCTATGACAAGACTCCAATCCGGATTATTGACCATCAGGTTAAGAAAATCCAGAACAAGGAGGTTGCATTAGTGAAAGTAATGTAGAGGCACCATTCAGACGAGGATGCCACTTGGGAGGCCGAGGATGAGATGTGACGCAAATATTCAAATTTATTTGACTATACTGATTCTTAGGTCGACATCTTCTATTCTTTGTCTCTACATTCTATAGTTGGATTCTGTCTCTGCATTTCTGCATTTTCTATTACATATTTGCATATTCGAGTTTAAGGGAGTTATATTGTTAGTAAGATTTTAGTTGTCTTAGTATCTGGGATTCTAGGTTAGGTTTTGACTCCTAGAATTAAGTCTGATTTTAGCTTAACTTGGTTGTCTAGAAATTCGAGGACAAATTTCTTTTGAGGGAGGAAGTATGTAATATCCCACCCATTCCGAATAGGTTCCCTGTAGCTTTCCGTTCAATTCCAATTTTTTCCATTTGTTTTGATCCTAAATTTGGTGTTTGAGGTGTTTATTAAGTGTGGAGGATGTTTGATGATGTTATTTTGTAAGGTCAGGAGTTGTCAAGCCTTACATACGTGAGATGCTTGGTGACGTACGTGAGGGTCCCCTAACGTACTTGAGCTTCAAAATGACGTACGAGTGCCTTGTTCAAACAGTCTTTAAAGCTCCCAACAACTAGACCCTTACTCATTTACTCTCTTTTCTCTCACTCAAATTTCTCTCAACTGTCTGAGGCTCTCATACATTGTTCGTCCATCATTCCTTAACAATTTCTAAGGTAAGATTACTTCTCTCCTTGGTTTTTAACTCGTTTTTATGCTTTTAATATCGAATTTTCTCTTTGG
This sequence comes from Flueggea neowawraea, assembly GCA_948243855.1. NCBI lineage: Eukaryota > Viridiplantae > Streptophyta > Magnoliopsida > Malpighiales > Phyllanthaceae > Flueggea > Flueggea neowawraea. The sequence continues at coordinate 5,898 of CAODLS010292042.1, read as the reverse complement.
ACGAATTGATCTAGGGTTCCAATTTTTGGATGATTTCTGATGAAATAAGGTTAGGGAATGCTAGAATAGGTTATAGGGGACTTGAATAAACATGAATCAAGCTCTGAATCAAGAGACTTGATGAGGTTTTGGTGGAGCTAGGGTTTAGTTCGGGTTTGACCAATTTATGATGATTTGTTGTTGTTCTGATGAAAGTATTGATATATTTTTGTTTCTAAGGATGACTAGAGGTAATGTGGGTAGATTAAAATATCAGGTTTTGATCGATTAGAGTTTTAGGTTGTTTTGGTGTAAATTTCTTCCACAGGGACTAGTTGGCTTATTTTTCATGATTCTGAGTAATTGAAGGATTGGTTATGATATTTTGCATGTTTAGGACTAAATTGCAATTTTTGAGAGTTAGATGACTAATTTGGAAATTTTGGCTACTTAGAGGACTATTTGGTAATTTGAGAATACTTTAAGGACTGATTTGTAAGTTTTGAAAAGTTTTAGGACTAAAATGCAATTTTACATAGGTCGCGAGACTAAACTGTAATTTTACGTAAAGTCCAATTTTTGAAACGAGGTAGTTAGATCTTTGATCGAAATAGATTTTTTGTTGTTTGTCGAGCATCTGCATCTGCATTTGCATAGCATACATTCAATACCGCCACCGTACCAGTTTCAAATTTTTGACTTTGTCTGATATTATTATGTTTCAGCTTTTTGTTCGTGCCAGCACGACCAGCCACCTATCAGTGGAGGGTGATTGGACCATTTCACTTGGACATCCAGGTGAGTGGAAGGGCAACTACAGACACATAGGATGTCTTCTAAAAAATCTATGTTTTTGCTGTGTTTGGATATCTTTTGAATCTGATTAAATAACGGTCTGATTAATTTAATAATTTGACTTATGTGAATTATCTGGAGTAAGAATATGTTTTTCTGAAAAGCTAATATATATATATATATATATATATATTTATAAAATAATTCGTCTGATTGCATGTTGTTTGCTTTGTTTGCGAATGATTTCAAAATGAATTTCAGAACTACTATATACAATTATATCTGCATGTGGTATTTTTGAAATATTTTCAAAACTGTTTATGCGAGGCCTAGAGCCGCTCTAGAGTGTCATTTCCTCACTGGGTTCCCACCCCCTTTCTTTTTGTATATTTTTTTCTATCTTTTAGGCGATTCTTTTTGGGTTCTCACCACCTGTCCAACATCTCTGTTCTAGTGAGGCATTCCATCAGAATGTGAGTACCCTTTTGTTCGGGCTCAGTATGTTTTTGTTAGAGCTCCACACCAGGTTGTATCAAATTATGAGTGCCCTTTTGTTCACTCCCTCTCTTGGAGTGCCATTCTTGGGACCAACAATTAGAAAGGTCATGGCTTATATCAGTATTCTCTATTATTCATCGGTGATAAATGGGATGCTTGAAGTTTTTTTAAGGAAATAAAGGATTACTGGAAGGAGATCCACTGTCACATGCTAATCTTTATGCTAGTACTGTAATATATTTCTCACTACTTCAAGAAACTGATCTCGGTCTTTTAACTTTCATTTTGGGTATGGGGAAATGGGATTAAACCACCTATGTTTCCTGGATTATTTATTTGTATTCTATGTGTATGATGTGTGCTTGTTGGAAAATATTGCTTCTATTTTGTAGCATTTTAAAGTAGTGTCTGGTTTACATGCAAATGAAGGAAAAAGTGTAGTTTTCTTTAGAGGGGTGAGCTAAATTGAGAAGCAAATAGCCTTAAATTTTTTGAAATTTGTTGAAGTTGTGCTTCCTGTGAAATATTTAGGAGTACCATCAGTTTCTAGAAGGCTGAAAAAAGAACACATAGGGAGCTTATCGATAAACTAAGGATTAATAGCTGGACATCGAGGTTTTCATTCTATGCATGACAGTTAGAGTTTATTAACTTTTTTCTACAAAGTATACATGTGTATTGGTGCCATATTTTTATCCTTCCAGCTCCTGTTATCAAAGAGGTTGATAATAGGTTTCAATAGTTTCTTTGGTATGGTGTGGAAGAAAATAAAAAAAAAAAGAGCAAATTCTCTGGAGGTCCCTAAGGTTTAGTGTATTCTCTCGACCATCCCCTACTATTTCAAAATTAACCACTCCGCTTCTTGCACTTTAACACCGTTAGTCAAACTTAATATAAAGCATGAAAAGACTAACATGCCCTCTAATTTTAAATCAATTTACTACATAAATTGAAACAAGTCGAACCAGCCACTTCGATAACCAATCCCTAACCATTAAATAAATCACCTTAAACTAGACTCCATCCAACTCATTACTATTAACCTAGTAACTAAAAACCAAAACAAACCTAACCTCAATCTCAAAAACAAAAACAAACCTAACTCCACTCTAAAACCCAACACAACCTAACCCAACCAATCTCTCTTTGTCAATACCACACAATCTCTGTCCAACCCTCCCATTTTCCACTATTCTTTCCTCTGTCATGAACTCGAAACCCACCACCACCATCGTTCTTTATCTTACATCACCACCCCTAACCCTATACCCCCCTTTGTTTATCTATGAAGATGATGTAGAGGCAACGAAGGTGGAGGATAGATAAGCAAAAACCTTCACAAAATCGAAGCTCAAGATAAAGCAAAGCGTCCCACCCGCCACTGCTAAGGAAATTGCCCACCGCTATTGCTTGTGGAGAGGAATCGTCTAGTGGCTATCACTATTGGAAAGAGATCATCAAGTTGTCATTTCAACTAAGTCTCACCATTTTATTTTTGCAGGACCATCGTACTAACTCTGTATAGCGCTTTATAATTAATTATATTGATGTACACCGAATTTTATTATATGTTCATAATGTGATTATGTGCTATATGTATTTATATGATTTTGCATGGTGCATTAGATGGCCATATATGAATGTTCAATGAGATTGGCAGATTATTTTATGGGATTGTATCATGTCATTTTTATTTTATTTTTATTTTTATTTCGGCTTTATGACACGACATGTGTGTCTTTTAATTCTTTACTAAAATAGCATAGTGATAGGTTGCATTTTAGGCATATTAAAATTGCATTTTATGTTTGTTTTGCATCATAAATTTTTGTTATTCGTGTTTTTTTTTTTATGTTTTTATGCTTCTTTAGCGTTTTAGGTGGCACGTTGATGAAATGCATGGATTTAGATCGATTTTGGGCACATTTCAACTTGGAAGGCACTCTAGCATGACTATGTTGTAGAGGGCACGAAGACTAGGCTGACTTGTATGCATTGGGGCTCGTGCTTTCACTGTTGGGCCTCAATTTTTTAGCCTCATGGGCTTGTATGAGGGATGCTAATCTATTTTTACTGCTAGAGAAAAACAATTAACCTAGTTATTATTATTTTTAATTATTTTGGAGTGTAATTAGGGTTTCCTAATTAGTATACGTATAAATGCTCTTTTATTTTGGATTGGAGCTCTCTCTCTCTCGTTTTTTCTATTCTGAAGAACACGACCTGGGCAGCAAAGAACTCTCTTGATTTTTGGTTTTCCTCTTTCATTATGTGTAACTAAACAATCTTCTAGTTGAGGTACTTCTAAAATTCAATTAATTAATGTCATGAGACTCTTGTTTTATTTGTTATAAAGCCCTTCGAATATTTATTCAATCTCTGTACTTTAGTTCCTTTATTATTACTCGTATTAATTGCATGATTCGGCTGGTTGTGTGATTGAATGAGTGGTATATCGTTATTTAGGGTTGATAATGCATCATATTAATTCTAATGTAGGTAACAAACAATGTAGATGTATGTGGTTTGGGCATTATTCATTGTTTTGAGGTTGACTAATCTGGTTTAAATGAATCACGGCGTTTCCAGTTTCACTAGCTAAGATAGAGGTCTCTTAATTCGTACTGCTGTCATAGATTAAATCCTGTCAGGGCATCCCGAGGGTTGTCTAGCGGTCATGGAAGTAGTATACAGGGCGTCCTGGGGCTATCAATAAATTAAGAAGAGATTGGTTAATCGAGTGCGTCACCGTTAGCTATAACTCTGTCTATTCGAAGGCTTAATAATTATTTTTCGTGTCTATGATCGACTAAATGGATTGAATGGATGAAATACCTTGGCTAGGCTTTCTCATTATTGAATTTCTTATCATTTTTATTACTGCGAATTATTTATTTATTGTAATTTTCATTTCGGTTTCATTTTGATTTTCGGCATTGCTTACATTTTCATCAATTTTATTTATTTTCTTTTCCTGTCACGACATTTAAACATTTATGTACCGGTCTCTGTGGTTTGACCCTGCTTACTACTATACTTCGTTTTGAGTGTTTTGAAGTAGGTTAATATTACTTTGGTGGATTTGACATGCTATCAAATTTGGTGTCGTTGCCAGAGACTGGTATTTCAGATTTTGTTTATTTGCTTTACTACTGATCTATTATCTTTGTTGTATGTGTTATTCTGTGTCTGCAGATAGTCTTCTGTACGATCCAGAGATAGAGAAGACTGCTAGAGAGTTGAGAAGAGAAGCTAGGTCATGCAGAACACAAGCTAATGTTTCTAAGACTTTGGTGCCTGTACCGACTGAAAACATTATTGATATTGATTTTGGCACATAAATTGAATTGGCTGAAAATGTTCAAGATCCTCCAGGAGGTCATGCCGTAGTTCAACCTGAAAGAACTCCGAGGGATTTAACTGTGCCACTTATTGCTTAATAATCTCTATGCATTCAGTACCAACCTTTGGCTATTCCGTTTGAGTTGAAGTCTAACTTAATACAACTCTTACCGAGGTTTCATGGGATAGAGAATGAAGATCCAAACAAGCATTTGAAAGAATTCCACATTGTGTGTTCTAACTTCAAACCTTAAGGCATTTCAGAAGAGCAAATCAAATTGATAGCTTTTCCTTTTTCATTAGCCGATCGAGCTAAGGAGTGGCTATTTTACTTGCCGCTGGGTTCAGTTGATACTTGGGCAAAAATGGTTCAGTTGTTCTTGGAAAGGTTCTTCCCAGCTTCTAGGGCCGCCAATCTTAGAAGGGAGATATGTAGTATCAGACAGAAAGATACTGATACTTTATATGAGTACTAAGAAAGATTCAAGAGACTATGTGTAAGTTGCCTATAACACGGTATTTTTGACCAACTTTTAATTCAATATTTTTATGAAGGTATTTTTCTTTTGGAACACAGGATGCTAGATGCAGTAAGTGGTGGGGCAATAATTAGTAGGACACCTAGGGAGATTCGAGAATTAATTTCAGTTATGGCTGCAAATTCACAACAATTCAGTTCCAAAGCCGAATCCTTTACTAGGCGTGTCAATGAGGTAAGCCTTAAACCTTCTACTTATGATTCAATGTTTGGTGATATGTCATCTATGTTGCAACAAACTATAACTGTGGTGAATAAATTGGCTATTGGACAAGATAAATTGGCTCAGAAGTTTAAGGCACAAGTATGTGGAATATGTGGAGTGCAAGAACACCCAACTGATGCTTGCCCATCTTTGCAAGAGGATGAAGTTGCTGATGTTAATTCTTTAGGAGGATATGTTCAGAATTCTTGGAAGAAATATGATCCTTATTCCAATACATATAATCCGGGGTGGAGGGATCATCCAAATCTGAGGTATGAAAATAATGGGAACAACTTCAACAATTTGGCCTAAAGGAATCAAATTTAGCTCCTCCTCGAAATGATATAATTAAATCATTGGAAGAAATTGTGAGATCGTTGGAGGTTTCCATAGAATCGAGTATTTCAGAGTTGAAGGATCAAATTAGCAAGTTAACCACTTCTGTTAACAAGCTTGAAAATAGAGGAAAATTGCCTTCCCAACCTGATGTTAACCCAAGGAAGAATGCTAGTGCAATTGCTCTTAGAAGTGGAAAAGAAAT
>CAODLS010291932.1:0-10549 GCA_948243855.1 Flueggea neowawraea | reverse complement strand
AGAACCCCATACCAGGCTGATTCGTGAACAGCTCCAACTTTCGTCCAGACTTCTTATTGCGCACAATTGTGGCTAATTTCATACCTTTGCTTGCCTTCCCATCAAGCACGTAGTTGATGTCGTAGCCTTGAGGTAGCGTCGCGAGCTTGCTTCCAACGGTACACGGTTTAAGAAAATCATAAGGCGTCCCCTTCACCGATACGATCTCCCCCGTGGGAAGTATCAGGTTGTCAACAGGAGTGTACCTGGAAGCGAATATCTGAACTTCTTCGGAGAGGATGTCTCCTCTGTTGTGGCCACCAAGGTTCAGGAATATATGTGGAACTAGATTTATTGGAGTAGCCTTGTTCAGAACTTTTGCTTCCATTGCTATACTCATTTAGTTTTCAGAATGGAGAGTGTATGTCACTGTCACATAGAGATCCCTGGAAATCCTGCATAGTGATTGACAAATTTCAATATGTGCACATCTTATAAGCATGCAACATTCTTTAACAGGCCTAATATTTGCAACTTAACAATCCAAGTTTCAATTTATTTCAAAATCAAAACTCTTTTTGCTGACAAAACGAAAGCGAAGTTACCTTGATCACCATCAACGCTGTGATAGGTCAAGACAATATGAGGAGCAACACCTTCATTCTGGTACTCTTTCACCTGCCATGCAACTCTTGCAAATCCTATTGGACCACCTGATAAATTTAGACAGGTAAATTTCAGATACTGAACATGTCTTGAAGCAGGGGAAATGCCATTATAGCTTGGCAGGTATATAAACGGTGAAAATACCAATAGGTTTGTAGCTTATTGATTTTGGAGTTAACTCCAGTACTAAGAATCGAGAATTCAATTCTCGGTGGGGAGCAAATAATATAGAAAAGAAGGGTAAAAATTCTATTCAGATTTAATAAAGATTTATGTACCATGAATTGAGTGGTTCCCCCTATAATTGGGTATTAATTTATAGACAGTTCCATTGAGAGTGAATTGAGCATTGGATATTCTGCCGGCTACTCGTCCCACAACGGCTCCAAAATTAGATGTACTATTCTACACAAACAAGATGTTAAAATTAGTAAGAAAGAACTTACCATTAAAAGAAAGTTTATCAATGGAAAAAAACACAAGTGGAGAAACAAGAACACAATTGAGAAGCTCAACACGGGTAAAGTACCGTTAATGATGAAAAGAAAGAAAGAACTTACTGTGTATTCCTTAGCTGTATCAAACCCAAGTGCAATATCACTCAGATTCCCTATTAAAATATCCAAAACAAATTATCAAAAAACAGTACCAGATAACAATGTCTCCAAAACTGAGAACACAAGACTTGTTTTTCAGGAAGAAAGAATTCTTGAAGATAAGACGAGTGGTTAACAAAATGGATCAAAAAACAAAACCTTACCATATTTATCAGGGAGAATAATAGACATGACACGGGCACCATAGTTGGTGACGGTTATAGACAACTTTCCTTTCTTGAGCTTATACGCTCCAACCTCTGTTTCATTTGCTGCAGAGCAGCCATTAATGGCGAATCCAAAACCCAGAAAAACGCTGAAGCAAACCAACAAAGACAACTTCACTTCCATCTTCTTCATTCTGGCGATGATGTTGGAATTATTGGATCTGTTTTTGAATGAATTTGCTTATGACAAGTGCTTTTTAAATGAAAGACAGCTTATGGATTCACATCACAAATCTTGCGCAATACCAGCGTGTATGTATTCCATGATTAATGCAGTCTTTGGAATAAAAAATTCATATCCAAAGATGACTTTTTCTTTTTTTTTGTCTGGATAACCAAAGAAGACCTTTGACCTTTTCTTTTTTTTTTTTTATCAATGAAGAAGACTTTTGACTTTATGCTTTGGATCCAAATTGGTGTGCCCTGAAAATATTTTCAGGCATTTATCATCTAAAGAACGGCAAGAAAAGAAATAAATAAGGCAAAAAAGACAACTCTAGATGGTGTTTCCTGTCAAAGCTTCAATTTTTCATTTATTAACATTAAAAAAACTAAATTTCCATTCAAATAAAATTATCAAATCAATCAAATGAAAATACTGAAACGATTCTACAAAATCACAAATTTAAATTCAACGCAAAAAAAATTAACATAAAATAATTGAGTTATTCAAACGGATAATTACTCATATGGCTCACCTCTTATGTCTCCAAAGAAATTTTCTTGATAAGTTATTTTATTTGTCCTACTAGAATCCAATCCTCAACCTCTCGACATCAAACTTATTTTTGATAAGTTATTTTATTTGCATCACCGAAATCAAGCCCTCAACTTCTTGACATTAGTTTGATGTCTCTAAAGAAGTTGAATTCGTGATTGCTATAGCGATCTGTGTTTCATAGGTAAATAAGGATTACATCTTTCACATTTATTTATAGGGTATGGACGCATGGTTGACATCTTAATTTAGCACGCATGATCAAAATCTACAAGCTATGCAGATATTTTTAGTGGTCACAAGCTTAAACTTTTACAATTTTGTGGTTGTAGGGTCATATATGCTTAACTTATCTCTCCACGAAGGAAAAGAATAGAAAAGAAAATAGCTATTTGGTTATATAGCTCAAGAGATTGAATTTTTCATTTTTCTGTTCTCAAGTTTTTTTCTCAAGTGTCGGTTAGGATTAACAATATCTCAGCTTATCTTCTTTTAAATTAATTAAGAAATCAGAGAAAAACCAATCTATTAATTGAGATGGATCATGCCAGGCGTGCCTTGAATTTCGGTTTTGGTCAACAATTAACTTTAACGTGCATTGCATATCAGGGGAAACGTGCCGCAATTGTCGAAATTTTCTGTTTTCATTTGCTTCACAACGTAGCATAAGAGGCAGCAGCCACGTTTGGTGGCCAATGAAGCTCTATATAAGCAACCTTGGCTTGCTTTTGTGGCATTCTCCATTTTGATGAGTGTGATATAAGGCATATGTCTTTAAGGTCTTATTTCGTTTGATGGAGAGTGCAAGGTACGTATTTTGTAAACCTCTATTGTCTTGTTTTGTTAGCCATTTTGAGAGACCATTCGTGAGGTAGAGTGGTTTTGAGTTAAGTGCTCTTTTTGGGTTTGGCATTCGAATTTTGTCCACTTGAAGGGGTGGATTTGTTTATCCCAAATGAAAAAGGAAAAAAAAAAACTATTAAAGCTGAGTGAAAGTAAAATCCTTCAACTGAAATACGACGCATAAACACGACATGATTTTCACAAGGATCAGAAATTTTAATAAAATGGCCAGAATAATTGTTGCAACCTTTAATTTTTCATTTTGCTTATTTTATATCACGATTATCTTCTCATCCCATCTCATTCAAACTGAGTGAAAGAAAGTCCAGTTCGTAGGTAGCCCTACTAAAAAGAGTGCGGAAAGAAGCAATAACTCACTTTTCAGCAGTGTTGAATTGTCTAGTTAGTGGAGAACTTAAGCACAGAGAAGATAAGGTCTATACAAAAACCCGCCTTTGCCCGTCTGGTTCAGAGTGTTGCTGGTAAAGAACTGCATTCCAGGCTGATTCGTGAATAGCTCCATTACTCGTCCAGACTTCTTGTCGAGCACAATTGCAGCTATTTTCATACGCTTGCCTGCTTTCCCATCAAGCGCGTAGTTGATGTGATAGCCTTGCGGTAGCTTGGTGATCTTGCTTCCAATGGTGCTCTGTTTAAGGAAATCATATGCAGTGCCTTTCACCGAACCAATTTCTCCTGTAGGAATGTTTTGGCTGTCGACAGGAGTGTATCTGGAAGCGAATATCTGAATTTCTTCACCAAGGATGTCTCCACTGTTATGGCCACCCAGGTTCCAGAATGTATGTTGAGCTAGATTCACTGGAGTTGCTTTGTTTAGAGCTTTTGCTTTCACTACTACACTCATTTCGTTTTCAGAAAGGAGAGTGTATGTCACTGTGGCAAGGAGATCCCTGGAAATCCTGCATAGTGATTGACAAATTTCAATCTATGCACATCATTTAAGTACACAACTCATTCACAGGTCTAATATTTGCAACTCATTTCGTTTTCAGAAGGCTAAGATACCTTGATCACCATCAACGCTGTGATAAGCCAAGACAATATGAGGAGCATCCCCAATTTTCTGATACTTCTTCACTTGCCAAATAACCCTTGCAAATCCTTTTGGACCACCTGGTAATTTCAGATATTGAACAATATTGTTGTGCTATTATAGCTTAATAGGTAAACAACTGGTTTAGTTTTTTTCAAAATTGAGATTTATTTACCATGAATCGTGTTGCTATTGGTTATTAATTTATACAGAGTTCCATTCAGAGTAAATTGAGCGCCGGCTATTCTGTTAGCAACTCGTCCAACTATGGCTCCACAATTAGACGTATGATTCTATGCAAGACATAAAACAAGTGAGGATATACATATAATTAATGTGTGATTTATAACGAATTCTGGAATTGCAGTGAAATCAAACTCATTTAAACAAACATTCAAGGGAAATGAGTAGCTTGCCACGCTCACTTACAATCTTATTGAAGATTATTTGTTAATTAAAAAATTTGTTTGCAACCAAGGATTTAAATAAGGGATCTCAATTGGTGATATCTTTATCATTTTACAGTTTTAATATTTTTTAATTATTTGAAATATCAAATTAATAGTTATAAGATTGCAGTAATTGTTAAAAATTATAATAGTATATGTTATAGGCCATGTCTCTTGACGATAGTGTGCTAGGTCCATTTACTGAGTTATTGTCTGATTTGAACTCTTAGACTCTCATGGCTTTATCTCTAAAAAGACTTTCATTAGTTTGAAAGAGGAATATATTTGTAAACAATTTTTTGATCTTTAACATTGACTCCTAGACAATGTAAGAACATGACAAGACATAAATTTTCATTAATAAATATTAAATTAACTTTTTTAATGTTTATCTGCACTTTATAATAATTAGAATATATTATATAATTTTAGAATTTATTTTTAAATGTTAAAGTGTTAAAATTTCAATAATTCTAAAAATATATATTAATAATTTATTCATGCGGTTCAACCAATAAACCATTGATTGATCCAATGAATTGATGATGAGCCACCTCCTTACCAAGTTTAATTGCTAGCCTGTTTACGATAACATTGCTACTAGACCTAGTACCATTACTTAACTACCTTCCCCAGTTTCAAAAAAAAAAGTACTCAGTTAGCTTAAGCATAAATAGTGCAGGATTGTTTCATTCATTAACTAAACCAAGACAATTAGCCTACTACCTACCCTCTAAACAGCTAAACTATATTAATCCCACAGACTTTATGTAATATTAAAAAATTAACATGTAGAGAAACAGTTAACAAAAAAAAAACATGTGGATGTAAAGAAACAATATCACCCAGCCTATTACACTTCCACTCAGCTAATTGACTTTTTTTTATATAATAAAAAGAACCCATCTGTCTTATAATTGCTCATATCTTTTGAAAAGTCATTGTATTTGTTCACATCAAGAATCGAATTTATGACTTATATTATTTGCCTATACTTGATGGGATGATAAGAGTAATGTGAATGACCACCAAAAATGCGTGGTCGTCCTTAGGATAACACAGGTGGTCTTATTTATTTTGGTCATGAAACAGAAGGTCAACATTGTCAAAATATCGTAAAAATGATGAAACGAGGATAGAAAGATCTCACCGTATATTCCTTACCTGTATCAAAACCAAGTGCAATATCACCCAATTTTCCTGTTAACAGATACAAAACCAATTATCAAAAAACAGTACCAATAAACTGGAATCGTCTCTGTAACTGAGACTTAGAAGAGTTTTACAAGATTTTCTTTCTTTTATCGGAAAAAAAAATTAAGTCTGAAATGAGTGGAATGAATCGAAGAACAAAAGCTTACCATATTTATCTGGGAGAATAACGGACATGATACGGGCACCATAGTTGGTGACGGTCATAGACAACTTTCCTTTCTTGAGCACATATGCTCCTACCTCTGGTTCTTTTGCTGCAGAGCAGCCATTAATGAGAAATCCAAAACCCACAAAAATGCGGAAACAGACCAACAAAGACAACTTCACTTCCATCTTCTTCACCATGGAAATGATGTTGGAAGATATTGATGGCTTCAATGGATTGGTTTTTGATGAATTTGTTGGTCACAGTGCAATTAAAATGAAAGGGTATGAAAAATCTTTGTGGAATATCTATATGTCTGTCCTCCATTTCCTGCTTGATGCAAGATTAATGTGCAAGATTTGGAATTGAAAATTCGTAACCAGAAAGACTTTAACTTTATGCTTTGGTTCGATTCAGATATTCTAGATCCAAGTTGGTGGGTCCTGGTTATATTCTTCAACTATCTCCAGGCAATTACCATCTAAAGAACCGCAAGGAAAGAAATAAACAAGGCAAAAAAAAAACTCAATCCGGCCGTTGCCTCTCAAAGCTTCAATTATTAAAATTAAAAAAAAATCAAATCAATTAAAACATCATTGAAAAGATAAAAAGATCACAAATTTTAATTTAATACAAAAAATGTTCATAAAGCAATTGAGTTCGTCAAAACGGCTAAACAAACTAATCCAAGTCATTTTCTTTTTTCTTTGACCACTTGTTTCAGTTGCATTTTTTTTAATAAGCCAGTTTGAATTTTTTTTATAGTTGTTGTCAATGAGTTTTAAATTCAGAAGCTGACATGATTTTTATTTATTTACCAACTGAATTACCACTGATGAGTTAGTTTGCAAATTTTGTTTTTGGCTTTTTTATTATCTCGGTGAATCATTGGAGACATTGCCGACTCACCTCCTATGACTTGTATAGTCCACCTCTTATATCTCTAAATAAGTTGAATTCATCATTGCAATAAGTTAAATTTGTCACATGGAAAATTTACACTACAATAAATTGAGAGGTCATATTCCCTCTAGTGATCTTACTCAATTGTACAGTTTTTCACTTATTAACTTTTCTTCACAAGTCATTTTATTTGTTTCTATTTAAAGTCAAACCTACAACTTGTTAGTGCTTAAATTTATTGCAGTATTAATGAGTTATAAGTCTAATAATTATCGTATATTAACTTAAAATACAATAAATTGTCAAATATGTATTAACTTGGAATACAATCTTGTGATCGGTGACATCCCATCTGATTTATGCTATCTTCAGGCCGAGTTGCCATTTGCAGGAAACAAAGAATTTACGCTGTAGTGATTCTGAGTATAACAATAGTGAGAAGTGCAAATGTTTACACCATCTTCAAATTCAGGTTCTTCAATCTTGTCCCAGCCCCTGGTGATATGCGAGGAGTGGTTATTGTTGGTCAAATTGCGTATGCTTGCTTGCATTCCCAACCCAAGTTTTGGCCGACGATGGAGCGGGTGTCCCAACAATTATTCTCTTGTAAGAAAACATCAGTGAAGCTTCCCCATGCAATTTAATTTTGTTACACAGAAATACGACACGATGCATGCATCAAGCAGGGATTATGGTATTTATAATTTTTTTTTTGTAATTATCCAAATTTATACTTATATAAAAAAGCATAGGTGTGAAAAAACAAAAGAAGAAGTCTAAAATATCCTTTATAGCATTTTCTCAATGAAAAGTGTTAGAAAAAGTGGTATGCCCATGACGGGTGAACCAAACCGATCGGTCAAAGTGTGAACCGAGACCGTAAACCGATACCAATTGATAAGCCCAATTAAGTTGGGCTCATAAGGCCCAGGGCCCACAGACCCATTAGGCCCATTTGGTTGCCTATATATATGGAGGAGGAGGAAGAGAAGAAAAGAAGAGGAAAATAAGAGAAAAAAAGGAGAAGGAAAAGAAAGGAGGAGAAAAGAAAAGAGAAAAGGAGAGATGTTTCTCCCTTCTCTCATCCTTCCCTCCATCTCCTTGCACCATGATCATCAGTCAATGATCTCAATTCGGTTGGCATCCAGACTGCGAAACAGTCAAGCACTCCCGTCGACTATCCGACTGTGGTTTGCTCGCGAGACCAACATCGAAACCTGGTCCTACAGCTGCTATCTGCTGCTATGCTTCAGCCAAAATCGAGGTAGGTAACTAGAACCACCTATTTATTATACTGTTTATTAGTTAAAACGATACCGATTCCATCATTGGTATCAGAGCCAGCACAGCTTTTTTGAATTTGATTCGAAAATATTGTTGGTCTCTGTCTATGATGCCTACTTTATTTTTATTGCATTCGACTTTTTTTGTCTCCAACGAGATTTTTGGTTCAAGCCCGTTCGGAGTCAAAATCTGAAAGTTGGAATTTCCAAATTCTGACAAAAGATTTGAGATCAGCGACCTTGAAAACATAATTGGATGAGAAGCTTACAGATGAATTTGTTTCATTTGATCCAACAAGTCACGTGGCACATTCTCATTGGTTGAACGTGGACCAATCAGAACACACCACTTGGCAAGCATGGTGTGTTCCTATTGGTTGGCAAAAAACACACTGACCACTTAGAACGTGTCATGTTGACCAGTCAACGTTGATTCAGTCAAAGTTGACTGAAATGCGGACCAATCATCGGATGACATGTGTCACATTGACAACGACACACAACTTGCGTGGTCCAATGAGTTATTGACACCTAGCACATGGTCAACACAATCAACGTGATTGTACAACATGTGTCCCAGTGACAGATCAACACGTGGCGGACTACCACTTGGTCTGACATGTGTCATGCTGATTGTACTTCCACGTCAGCAACGAATACCACCCACTGAATGGCACGTGGCAACCACCTCATCGACACGTGTCATGACACATGGCGACGTCTTCTGGATTGGTAACAACGTGGTCGAATCACAGGATGACACGTGTCCCATACTGACACGTGTGTATCGGTGATGATGACACGTAGCGGAGGAATGGCACGTGGTGGCGCGTTGTTGCGCGTGGTCATTAACCATGTAGCACGTGTGAGTGCGTGACACGTGTCCTGACCTCCATTTTTTGCCAAATTTTTTGGGAAATTATTTTTTATTTTTCTGAAATTTTGGGTATATTTTTCACAATTGTTTGAGTTTCAGAACAATTTTTCCCAATTTGTTTGGTGTATGAAAATTGTTTAAAAGTTGTGAAAAATGATTGTTTTTCCAAGAATTATTTTGGAAATTAGTTTTTCAAAATAATTGATTTGGAAACGTGCAAATATGGTTTTTATTTAGATAATTGGAATGAAATTTCAATTATTTGAGTAATGCACAAGTATATATGTATCCATTTTATTTGTAATTTATTACAAATAATTATATGGGGTAAAACCATATTGCATTGAATAAAGTGCGTATTAAGAAAAAAATTGCACGACTCCAAAAAATGAGTATTTTGAGAAGATGGTGGTTGTAATGAGTAGAATAGAATTGTGTATTTAGTACATAAAGGTCGAATATTACTCTATGATCGCGAAAATGGATCATGAGAAGTGAGAGATCCACTTTAAGGTCGTATGATTTGTAGAATTCTCGAGAAATTAGTGTGACCACTTATGAATTCTATTCTAACATGTTGGATATCCAATTGGGAGACAAAGGCGCAATGCTAAATACTATATTCGTGTAGTATTTATTATGGGGATAATTGTTTAGCATTATTTGTATTTTAATATTTTCCAATGTTAATATATGTATATTAACATTGAGATTGATTGTTTGGATTGCATGTTGGTTTGATAAATGATGCTGATTTTATTTATTATTTTGGCTTATTATTGTGATTATTTGCCTTAATTTAGTATGCAAAATTTTTTCATGTGCAATATTGTCCAATTATTAAGTTTGCCTTAATAATTGAGATGACCAATATGGATTCTCCTAAGTCAAGTGGACTTTAAAAGTGAATCCAAACAGTCATTATTTACTATCTACGAAATTAAATATAGTATAGTTAATTATTAAGACCGAGATGATAAATGTACACTTTTCGATTCAAAACTTAATAAGAGACTATACTAGTTTAATTTTTGGTTGGATAGTAAATATATGTGTATTACTATGAATTGCTTGTGTGCAACTAGGTTTTATTGTTTGTCATGTTTATTTTTGATATTCACTGTTTGTAAAAGCGATTGATGCCGAGCCATACGTGGACGTATGTTGAGCTACGTTGGGCTTAGGTAACACCAATCATAAAACCTAGATTTTGATAATCTAATGTGTACTCTAAGAGTAAAAGCTCGTGCCCCATTGAACTTGGTTATGACCGAATTCAATAAAAAATAGAATCTCATTCCACACTTTGGACTGAATTATCTATAAGATGTGGAAATAAGAAATTCCACTACTTCCATCATCTTGTTAGTGTAAAAGATGATGAAGTCACTTGGCTATTTTTGCAAGTATCAAGATGCAATCATTTGCAAATTGCATTTAAGGAGCAGTTAGTTGGCTTGACACAAACTAGAACTCGTGGTATTTGACCATCAACCCTGATACTTGTTACGAGTGTCCTAATCATGCAAGTAGAGGCGTAAGGCCTACATGATTAGAAAGCTAGTGATACTGATCATTGTTTGGTCAAGGACAA
>CAODLS010291925.1:0-13032 GCA_948243855.1 Flueggea neowawraea | reverse complement strand
GCATACCTAATCATACCCATACTTGTCAATGAGTTACGGCCACGTTAGTCATATGTCAAAGTATACGACAAGTCACCAAAGACCACATAGTGATTTTAGGTCTAAGGATTCCAATATAAGCATTGCTTGAGAATGACTTGCCATAATGCAATATTCTCATTAGCGGATCGAATCTAGATACCTTGTTCCAAACTTTGTATCTATGAACTCTGATAGATATTCCCTATCTATGACCCGTAGAACATGATTATCGCACAGAGCTTCATACTAGTCTTAGTTTATTTCCACTCTCGTGGTTATAATCGACTAGGGATGTTTAGAATGAAATTGTTTATCACTTCCAGGTTCTCCTACCAAGGTCCTCAACCTTGATAACTCAAGTGCCGAATATTCATTCATGGACATTTTATCAACCATATATGCACATAAAATAAATGAATGATAAAACTAATGCCTCATATTTTTATTTTCAAAATAAAAGGTACATATACAATGAATTGGGGCTAGGGCTTACACTAACAGAGGAATCCATATTTTCTTCTCTGGCTCAATGTTTTCCTCTATCGGTTCACATTCAAAATCTTCCAAAACTTTAGCATGGGACGACTCTGGTGGTTGGCTGAAGCAATGTGCCGTATTTGGGAAGAATTTCACCATTTCTTCCTTCATCCATTTAACATTACACAAGATTTCCCAAAGCACCGTCCCTTGCACAAACTGCTCCTTCCTTATTTGGACGCCCATCCACTAACTTCTTTGTCTTACATCGGGCCTAGTGGGTTTAGGGGCTGGTGTAATCCCAATATGGCAATCCAAGAGGGACTGGGGGTGTGAATTGGATTTCTTGCTAAACATTAAAACATTTGAAAATATTTTTCTATATTTTGGAAATGAAAATAGCAGCTCAATCAAAAACACAATCACACAAGAATGAAATAAAAGAGAGTAAGGGATAGAGAATCAAATCCCAGATTTATAGTGGTTCGGTCCTCGTTGACCTATATCCACTCCTCTATCTCACTAGAGAGTTTTGAATCCGCTAATAACTTCCTCACTTATGGATGGAGGAAAACTGTTACACCTCTTGTTTTGCAGGTTCACAAGAAACCTTTACACCTTGTTTTTCACTTGCCAAAATAAGAAAACTAACTCTCTTTTATTTTTCAAGGAACCAAAGAAAGTAAACCTATTCTACCCTTAAACTTCAACACCAAAGCTTGATTACAAGTGGATTCCCAAAGTGAAAATAATATTCTCACACCAACTCGTAAGCAAATAGCAAATCAAAACTTAGTTGGTACAAGAAAAGAGAAGAACAAAAATAGAGAGAAATTCAAGAATCAAAGCCACAAAGTTAGGCAGTCTCTCAATAATGTTCATTACTTTCTCTCTCTTTAGAGAGGACAATTTATGGGCATTCTCCAAAAAATAGCACTTGCAATTCCCAATGTAGCCGTTTGTGATAGAATTGCAAAATGTTGAATTTACTGAAGTTAGCAATTACTACGTGGTTACTATCAGTACTACTCACATAGTACATGATTCCATCAAAGTAGTACGTACGATAATCTCTCTTCTGCATGCATAGCATTGAGTTCATCTACCACTACTTGAATTGATTTGGTGCCAGATGTCTACTACACGCATTGATCTTCTTCTATATGCATAGTAATTTAGTCTTGTGCGCTTTAACAACCTTTTATGAGCGTTAATATTTTTGCAACATCAAAGAATATTCAAATTTGAATTCCCCATGAGCGTCTCAGATTTATCGATAGTCCAGCTCATCGTCGTCTATGTGCGTAACATGCTTCTTACGTGCATACCATAAAATCTTATGACTTCACTTGTTCAGAGAATATTGCCATTTGAAATTATTCCATATTCACACAAAATCTATCATCATCTCACATTAGGTGTCACCTTCGTCTACATGCGTAGAGCCATTTACTATGTGGGTAGCACTTGATCTCTAAAGATGTCATTTTCTCTTGTACGCGCACTTAATAAGGTGAAACATGACTCTGCCCTGTCTCATGAGCTCTCTTCAGTTTATATCATAAACACGTCTACGTGCACACAACAAGTGACTGAGCCATTATGTCTACTGAGTACAACCATATATACACGCACAACATATCCTTCTATGTGCATTCCATCAATTCTACATGACGTATATCCTCTTCTACGTGTATAGTGTCCATTCTTGAAAGCCCAGAATTAATCTTGCTTAATGAACATGCATGGATAATGGTTTTATGTACTTAGATCATCCTGTTACACATTTAGAGGGTTGTATAATGTGCATAGCTTAACTATTTCAAGTGTCTTGTTAAATCATCAAAACTTAGAAGGAATTAACCTATTGACCAAACTGGTTCAACAATCTCCCCCTTTTTTATGATAACAAAATATTGAAAGAGATTGTACTCTCTCTCAATCAATGCACCTATTTCAAAACACTTAGAGAAAGTTTTGGAAAAGTTGATCAAGCTTGTTAAGCCTTGTCCAATTGTTAGCACTTTACACTATACAAGAAATAATTATCAAGACAAGTGTATTAGAGTTATCAGAGCAATATATTAGAGCATTTATATGTATTAGATCAATAAGAATCCAAAAAATTAACATAGAAAACTCTGCACGATTTTCTCCCCCAAAATATAGAACAACATAATCCTTATTTGCACAAGAAAACATTGATGTAACAAAATAATACTTCATTAAAATTAACATACAAATTTTAATCAATAGCTCAAATCAAGATAAAGTTGATATGATGCAAAGTATGTATGCATGACAAAATGTAGATCCTAGCCAGGGAAGATCACTATAATGTCTTTCGGAGGTTCATCGAACACATCTAAGGCTAGATCAACCATCATTCAATGTGACACCCAAACACACATTCCTTCCACTAGCTACGCCATATTCAGCCTCACTTCAGTAATCTCTTTCAATTCCTTTTCATCATCAATTTCAGGAATTTAAGGCAGACTATCAAGAATGGCTTTCTCCTTTGCGATCAATTTTCCAGCTCCCTGATCATATTTCTTTGAACTATGTCTCGTGCAAGATCAACTAGATTTATCTCTAGTTTTGGTGCTTGTTCTTGTTGAGGTTGAGGTTCTGCTATAGGAATCTCAGGTTTGGATTTGGTTGAGTCACTTGAATCACTTTCAGAATCTAATTTGGTTGACTCCTTAGTCTTTTCTTTCATGAAATCTTTCATGAATTCTTCCCTCATTCTTGTTATCCACTCTAAACCATGATAAGCTTTCACTTTTGGTATAGAGGATGAAGATGCTTCAGGTCTAACTTTCTTGGATTTCTGGTCTTTTTTTACATTCACTGGAATCATAGTTTGTTGCTCTTCTTGCTCAGCAAAAGTAATCTCAGTTCTCTGTTCTTCAACTAAAACCTCAGCTTCTTCACTTTGTTCCTCAGTGACCTCTTCTTTGACAACCTTTTTTGCCTCTATCTTTGTTTCCTCAGCCATTGGTGCTTCTTCACCATCTGCTCTGCTTCAGTTTGTTCCTCTTCCATAACTGGTTCTTTACTCTAGTCAATTGGCTCAAGAATCGGTTCACCAAAAGGTTCATCCATTGGTTCTTGATTAACATCAACACCAAGTGTGGAATCATTACCATTTGAAGGAGAATTTGGAGGGCTTGGAAGAGGTGGTTGATGCCTCAACTATTGAATTTCTCCTCTTAAGCTCTCTAGCATTCTGAAATTCTGTTGTAACATATTGATCACTACCTCAAAATT
The DNA here is from genome assembly GCA_948243855.1 of Flueggea neowawraea. NCBI lineage: Eukaryota > Viridiplantae > Streptophyta > Magnoliopsida > Malpighiales > Phyllanthaceae > Flueggea > Flueggea neowawraea. The sequence goes on along the minus strand of CAODLS010291925.1, from coordinate 9,261 downwards.
CGAATTCGTAGCAGCCTTATACTCTTCAATTCTTGCCTTAATTTACCAAATTTGCTTCTCCTAAGTTTGCTCATACTTGCTCCACCTTCAACTTTAAATTCAATGGGCACAGTCTCACCATCTTTAGTTTCTTCTTCTTCTTCTTCTTCTTCCATCTCTTCCGCTTCAATTTTTGTAGTTTTTTGTTCTCATTTTCTTCTCACAAAAATCATGTCATGCTTCTTAGGCCCATGCTTCTTGTCTCTATCATGAAACATGTCATCTGTTTCTCTCAAGTATGGTTGGAACACATAGCCTCTCTCCATTGTTTTGAAAAACTTCATTCCTCTAAGAGATTCACTTGGGATTTTTTAGGTCTCCAACACTTGGACAAACTCTTTTAGATAAACCAAACAAATTATGCAATAAGTTTTCATCAATCAATAGTTCAGAGCCATTCTGCCATATCCTAGCATTTGCATAGAATTCCTTCACCATCTCTGGATAATAATAATTCCCAACAACACAAAAATTTATAATTCCAAATCTGGAAAAATCTTCCTCAATATCTAAACCTCCTTCATTCAAAGAGTGAAAATCAAAGATCCTAGATTTTGAAAACTTCACCCTTGATAGATGATTATACAACCTAACAACTTGTATATCTATGAACTTCACTGAATCAAACTCCTCCTCAATGACAAGACCCCTTTCTTCTTCTTAAGTTTCTTAGAGGCAAAAGACACAAGAATACCTTTCTCTGTGAAAGCCTACTTCTTGTGAGTACTCTATGGCCTCTTGACTCCCTTGGAGGATTCACTATCTCAGAAGAATGCTTATCATGAGCCATCTATGTGCGAACCTCTGTTTTCTTCTTTGGTGCCATTGAAATAAGGATACTACGTGAAGTTTAGGGTTAGAAAGTGTGTTAGCATTTTTCTTTGGAAAATAGGGGAAATTCTATAAGAAATTGGTTTGAGAGTGATTGGATATGTTTATGAGAAAAAGGAGAGGTTTTAATTTTATGGGAAAATTTGAGCGGGAGTGAAATTTTGGCTTTGGAGTTGAAATTTCAGAAATGAGAGAGAAATAGTGATTTTGGGATTTTATGCAGGTAAAACTCATCTACGCGCATAATTTTACTTCCACATACTTGATAATGGGTCGGTGAAGACCTACTGTCATGACCCGTAGCGAGCCCGTGACAGCGTACGAGGCGAACCACCTATGGGAGCCCGACCCATCTCACACAAGCCTCATGGATCATAACTTACTACCCTAATTCAATTGATTAAAACATTTTTTAATCAAAACATTTATTATTTAAAACATACGATAGAATAAACATACATCATAGATAAAAATATGCAAAACATATATAAATATCATAATAAATCAAAATACATCAAAGTATAAAGGCAACCCAATAACCCAACAATATCCCGGTGTAGAGCTCTAACATCATAAACATAAGAGCCTTATCAAAAGGGCATCACTAACGAAATGAAACCTCACTGGTATCCAAAATGCAAAAATGTCACCGCAGCCAAAAGTAGTCAACCTGCGGAACAAAACCAACAGTAGACATAGAAAGAAAAAAAGGGGTCAGGGTCCAGTGAGTGAAAACACTCCAGACCGCCTCATACGTGCCTCACAAAGACTGTTTTGAAAACATTTTAAAAATACCACGTGCAGGTATAGACGTATACATATACATATACATGCTATAGGTAATAGCTTTTCGAAAGTCATTTCGAAATCATTCGAATGCAAAGCATTTAGCAAGCATGAAAACGTACTTAATAATCATTTCGATTCTTAAAACATGGTTTCATAGTGAAAACATGTAGCTTTGATAAAGGACCATAATCATGGGTGTGCGCGTAGCACTATATAACATGGGTGTGCCCATGGAACCATATAACATGGGTGATGTGGACTCAACCACCATCACAACAATTCACGTGCTAGATCAGAACACATGGCTACCGACATCCCTGGTAGCTGGAATTTCATAGTACATATATCATTGGTATACCAAAGGGTACTTCGACCCCGTAGCATAGGTGTCCTGTATCATAAAAACAAAATCATAATATTTCATAGCATAAATCGTAGACATGCATTTCATCATTTGAAATCATTAAGATATATATTACATATATATATATCCATTTCATAAAACATAGAGGTGATTATAAAAATCACATAATCCTTTTATGGACGGGGGAAAAGCCAAATATGTCTTTTCTAAGGATTTGGGGATGCGAATCACATGTTAAGAAATTAGCATCTGATAAGCTTTCCTCAAAGACCGATAAATGTTTGTTTTTGCGATATCCTAAGGAAACTAAAGGATATTAATTCTACATCCCAGGCGAGAACAAAGTATTTGTTGCTCGCGGTGCTGTGTTTCTAGAGAAGGAGTTTATTCTCAAGAAAAACAGTGGGAGCAGTGTACATCTAGAGGTTGTACAAGATGATGTAGAACCACAAATTTCTATAGGGGATAGTTTGGAAATAGACTCAGTATCACAAGAGATTGTGAAGCCTGAGCCTATTACACAAGTACCAAGAAGATCCAGTTGGATTCGTCAGAAACCTGAAAGGTATGGTTTTCTCGTGACTGATGATGATAGCATAGTGCTAGTTGACTAGGATGATCCCACTTCCTACCGAGAGGCGATTGAGAGTCCTCAATCAGCTCAATGGCTGGGAGCCATGGAAGCTGAAATGCAATCAATGTACGATAACCAAGTTTGGAACTTGGTTGATCCATATGAGGATGCTAAGGTCATTCAGTGCAAGTGGATTTTCAAGGAGAAAACCGGGGTCATCTTCAAAGGTAGGCTAGTGGCTAAAGGTTTCAGGCAAGTTCATGATATTGAATTTGACAAAACCCTTTTGCCAGTAGTTATGCTCAAATCCATTAGGATTCTGCTTGCCATAGCTACATATTTGGATGATGAGATATGGAAAATGGATGTCAAAATGACTTTCCTTAATGGAAACCTCCTTGAGGATGTCTATATGACACAACCAGAGGGATTTGTTAATCCAGATAATCCTACTAAGGTTTGCAAGCTTCAGAAATTCATTTATGGATCGAAGCAAGCTTTCCGAAGTTGGAATCTTCATTTTGAGGAAGCAGTAAAAGAGTTTGGCTTCATCAAGAATGAAGATGAGCCTTATGTGTACCAAAAAGCTAGTGGGAGCACAATTGTCTTCCTCGTGTTATACGTCGATGACATCCTGCTTATTGGAAACGACATTCCAACATTGCAGAGTGTGAAGCAATGACTTGAAAAGTGTTTCTCAATGAAAGACTTAGGTGAAGTTGAAACTATACTGGGTATAAGGATCTAGAAGGATAGATCAAATTGGCTATTGGGACTAAGTCAAGAAAAGTACATAAAAAACATAAATAAGGTACTGAAGAGATTCAGTATGGTTGACTCCAAGAAAGGGTTCATCCCTTTGCAACAATGAGTGGTTCTCAGTAAGAAGGATTCTCCATCCTGTACAGAACAAAAGTAGTACATGATTAGAATTCCATATGCTTCGGCTATAGGATCTATCATGTACGCCATGTTGTGTACTAGACTGGATGTTGCACATGCACTGAGTGTGACAAGCAGGTTCCAACAGGATCCAGGCGAGAAACATTGGTTTGCTGTCAAGGGAATCCTTAAGTACTTTAAAAGGACTAAAAGATTGTTTCTAGTGTATGGAGGTCAGGAAGAACTAAGTATAAGTGGATACACTGATGATGCTTTCCAGACCAATGGCAAGGACTCAAGATCGCAATTTGGATATGTGTTTTGTTTGGATAGAGGTGTTGTTAGCTGGAAGAGCTCAAATTAGAACATCGTCACCGATTCTACCACAGAATCTGAGTATATAGCAGCTTAAGAAGCTGTAAAGGAAGTTGTTTGGATCATGAAATTTATTTCAGAACTAGGAGTCGTCCCAAGCATCCTAGATCCCATAGAGCTATTATGTGACAAGAATAAGGCCATCACATATGCTAAGGAGCCTAGGTCACACCAGCGATCCAAACACATACTCAGAAGTTCCATCTCATTCAAGAGATCGTCGATAGAGGAGATGTGAAACTGAGCAAGGTTGCGGGTGAAGACAATGTGGAAGACCCTTTGACCAAGAAGTTACCTAGAGATGGACATGACTATCATGTAAGGTCTTTTGGTCTTAAAATTATGTCCGATTGGGACTAATTCTAGTGGGAGATTGTTAGTGTAAGCTTTAGCCCCAATTCATTGTATATCTACCTTTTATTTTAGAAATAAAAATATGAGTCATTATTTTTATCATTCATTTATTTTTTGTGCATATATGGTTGATAAAATGTCCATGAATGAATATTCGACACTCGAGTTATCAAGGTTGAGGACCTTGGTAGTAGAACCTGAAAGTGATAAAAAAATTCATTCTAAACATCCCTAGTCGATTATAACCACGAGAGTCGAAATAAACTAAGACTAGTATGATCTCTGTGCGATGATCATGTTCTATGGGTCATGGATATGGAATATCTATCGGAGTTCATAGATGCAAGGTTTGGAACAAGGTATCTGGATACGATCCACTAATGAGAATACTGCATTATGGCAAGTCATTCTCATGCAATGCTTATATTTGAATCATCAGACCTAAAATCACTATGGGGTTTTTGGTAATTTGTCGTATACTTTGACATAAGCCTAACGTGGCCATAACTGGTTGAAAAGTATGAGCATGATTGGGTATGCGAGGAGTCTCACAAAGAAACATGAGTGAAGTGAAGGGATTCCCCCTCTCGTAAAGAGAGAAGATATCACCGGCCACTTGATTCGTAGAGATTGAGTAGTGCGTGGTCGTGCCCAAATGAAATGATAAGAGACATCATTTATTTGACATAATCAATCTTATCAGATAGTCAAGAAAATGATTCAACAATAAATAAGGATGACTAGGTTAATGCCTTATGCTAATCAGGATATCGAGAGGCAAATGATCGTATATTGTTGTATTAGGTGTTGTTAATGCCAATTAACATCTATTCAATTTGGGTAATCATAGTGCCTTGCTGGAGACCGCCTACAATTTATGGGCGCAAGGCCCATTGCCAACATTGAATAGACCTACAGGATCGCACACGATCAAAAACTAGGTTAAGGGTAAAATCATATTTTTACCGGGGCATTTATTTTATTTGATAAATAATTTTGGGCCATATGAGTCCCACATGGGAGGCCTACATTGGATGTGGATTTCATCCTGGACATTGATTTAATTATCAAAATTAAAAGAAGAAAAGAAAGGAAGAGTTTGTGTTGGAAAAGGATTCTTAAAAACCTAAACTAGTTTGGTCAAAATAGGACACTATATTTAAATGATTTTTGGAAATTTCCAGATGATATTATGGTGTTTTAAGTGCCTAAAACCATTGATTCTATTGGATAACTTTAGGGTTTTATTGAAGCAAAAATTCGGCTGCCATATGGGTGAAAAACTGTGACCTTTGTCCAACACAACTCTCTCTTCTAGGTCCAGCCGATTTTGAGAAGGAAAATAGAACCAAAACCCTTTCTAATTTTCTTATGAAGCCTCTAAAATAAGTTTTGGTTATGGTTTAAAGAAAGATACATCATTCTCTTTGCCAAAAACCAAAGTCGAATGCCCTAGGTTTATTGGACAGATTTTGTTGTTGCTAGTACATCCCCTTTACCACATAGTTTTTGGGTGTGTGTGAACATAGAGAGGAGTAGCGATTCACAATCCTTTTCATTGGCATCAAGGCAGGGAAAGGTACCTTAACTTTAGTTTTGGTAAGGGCTCTATTGGTGTTAAACAATTGGGCACACATAGCTTTCAAGGAGAAGGTATAAAATTCTGCATCCTTATTTCTTTGTTATTATGTTTTCATTATGGTTTTTCGTGAGTGTATCTTGGCTGGTTTTCGATGAAAATTGTTTGCTTCCGCTGTGTTAAACCTCTTTTAACGTATATAAACCCTACACTAAGTGGTTTATCCTTGTTAGACTAGGATAAAGGAATTCTTATTGGATAAGACTTAGGTTTTATAGTGAGACTAGGACTAAGGTTTACTAATGATTATAAATAAGCCTATTAACGCACCCTAATTAGCTCTTGCTTGGCCGTCCACTTCACTTCAAAGAGAAAAATTATAGCAAGGTATTTTTGAGAGAGTCTTCAAAAATTCAGTACTAGCACACTTTAACAGTTCGCTCGTGTGGATACCAGTAGAGGGTGTTCGCATCCTGCAGCTTCTGTGACTCAATTCCAATAGCATATTCTCATTCTTGTTTCATCAAAACAAGGTAAACACATGTTCCTCAGTCAATTTCATTGAATTGCTTGGATCGTTGGTGAGTTCGTGACCAAAAAAAATTATTTTCCGCTGCGTGTATGATGTCACGGATTCCAACAAATAGGGTTTGCCTAATTATTATCCTACAAGAATAAAGATTCCTAGTTTATTAAACCTCCTTTAAAATTATGCACACTCTCCTAAAATATGGGAGAAAAAATTCGGCTATCACTCCTAAAAAATAGGACATGAAATTCGGCCATAACACACCCAAAACCTTAGTCCTTTTTTAGCTAGGTTTTCTATCCCTTTTTTAAAATGTGTAAGGATTCATAACCCTATTTAGTGTGTGCCGAATTTTCTAAGGCTTTTCTATGTCTATTGGACTTTTAATTTCATGATACATTATCATTAAATAAATCACTCTATTAGTAATATACTTGGGCGTAATTTAAGTCAAATATAAATATACACAAAGCAAGATTAATAAATGACTTATATTAAAAGCCCATTACATTAATGGATAATATTATAAATCATATTTAAGAATTAAACCATGAATTATTAATGATTAATCAAATTGATTATCTTAATAATTCAATTACCACTAGAGAGAATATTTGTGAACCAATCTAAATAATTCTAGTGTATGACCCAATAGGCCCACTCGAAATTGACAATGAGCATTGTCCAGAAACTTAGGCCCATAGTCTATAAGTGGTATCTAGTAATATATTATGGAAACTCAAAATCGAGTGGATGTCGGTGATCCGAGTTAACCTTTCACAGTATGATATTTAGTCCTTTTGTCTCACGATATTTCATCTAAGCATAATGCATGATCACATGTCAACCTTATATTGCTTAGCATGTTTCCTAATCTTAAGTAGATTGATATAACAAATGACATTGATAAACCCCTTTATCAATTCATTTGAGTATGCATACATTCCATCAATCCCACTCATCAAGTAGCCAATAGATATCACTCTTCAAAAGAGGAACAAATCCATTACTCTATTATCACTCCTCTACAAGATTCATGATATATCCAATCATAGAGTTTATTGTTATCCCGTTACAGATAATGTTTGACTAAGTTAAAACATGTTATTCCTTAGGTAGGAGCCTATAATGAATTTCAATCAGAGCACTCGAACATCACCACCGCATGAAAACTATTTGTGACATTAATCAATGAAGTGTTGTCATAGTGGGCCAATCCAATACATGTTCACTAACGTGTGTATATATGTTCTAAGTGATATCTCATATCCATAATCAGTAAAACATGATTGTTCACTTAGCAACATACTAATCTTAATTCATTACCATTCCTACGACAATAATTGATTAGGGACATTTAGAATATTATTCCATTTGTCCTTAAGGTTTTATTATTAAGTCATACTTGATGACATAGGGAAGAATAAACTATTCATGGAGGTTTTATCTTTATAAAATATATAACAATATTTCATAGATATGAAATGAAATGTCTCTTTATTAACTGATAAATCGAATGACAATGTATATAAATGATTGCATTAGATCACCAAAACTAATAGGTTGTTGTAAGAAAACTCCATAAGTGATATATAATTCTCCTATAAACCTTGAAAGTCAAGTACACATACTCGTATCATGCCCTCAAGTGTTTGAATTTTCCTTTCTGATTGCCCATCTGTCTGAGGATGAAAAGCTGTACTAAGATTTAGTTTGGTTCCCAATGCTACTTGTAAACTTTCCCTGAATCGAGAAGTAAAATGTGGATCTCTATTAGATACAATAGGCAAAGGAACACATGCAGCCTTATAATCTCATTGATGTACTTTCTAGCCAACTGTTCAAATGTACTACCCCATTTGATCGGAAGAAAATGAGTCGATATTGTAAGACAATATACGATCACCCATACTGCAACATTTTTTCCTTGATGTCCTAGGAAATCCTATTACAAAATCCATCGTAATCCTTTCCCATTTCCACACTTCTATTGATAATAGTTGAAGTTTACCTGCCAAGGCATGATGTTCAGCTTTAACTTGTTGGCATGTCAAACATTTAGCTATAAATTCCGCTACATCCTTGCTTATTCAAGGTCACCAATAATGAGATTTCAAAGTATGATACATTTTAGTAGCTCCTGGATGCATAAGATATGACGCGTTGTGAGCTTCATCAAGAATGTCTTGGCATACACCATCTACATTAGTAACACAAATCCTAGTGCCAAGCATCAACGTATCATCATATAGTTTAAAACTAGTATCCTTACCATGCTTCATTTTCTCAATTATTTCAAACAACTTGAGATCAAGGCACTATGCCTTTTGAATCCTTTCAACGTAGCAAGCAAAACTCCACAAGTTTCAATTCTTAAATTAGCATTCATAGACATTAAGTAAATTAAAGATGATAAAGAAGATACCTGAAGACATGCTACATTGCTACTAGATTTTTTGCTCACGGCATTTGCTACTGTGTTTCCTTTTCTAGGGTGATACTCAATAGTGCAATCATAATCTTTCAACAATTCTACCCACCATCGTTGTCTCATGTTTAATTCTTTTTGACTCATAAGATATTTCAGACTCTTGTGATCAGTATAAATCTGGAAGTTTCACCATATAAATAATGCCATCAAATTTTCAAAGCAAATACAACTACAGCTAGCTCCAAATCATGAACAGGATACGGAAACTCCATGTGGCCTTAGTTACCTTGAAGCATATGCAATTAATTTTCCATGTTCATAAGAACCAACCCAAACCTTGATAGAAAGCATCACTGTAAATAATAAAACCACCTGGACTTGACGAAACAATCAAGACAAGAGTTGAGGTCAAACAATGCTTCAACTTAGCAAAACTTTGTTGGTATGCTTCATTCCACTAAAAAAGGAGTACTCTTATGATTTTTTTTGTCAATGGTCCATCAATTTTGGAAAA
>CAODLS010291710.1:0-10855 GCA_948243855.1 Flueggea neowawraea | reverse complement strand
TGATGATGAATGTTCTTGTTGTGATTTACAGAGAAGAAATGGAAGACGAAGAGAAGGAGGAGAGGAGGGATTGGGGTGTGATGTAGTTGTACGGTTGGGATTCGTGTGAGTGTGTTGATGGGAAGACACGTGGACAATGCAAGGAAGTGAGACCGGTTCAATTGGGTGGCGTTGACGATTATAGTGAGTAGGCTGATTTTGGCGGGTCAATTATTGTAAGCTTCTTTGGTTTTAATTTTTACAAATCAAGTTCTAAAATCTTTCTTTAAAATTGGGTGTAACATATTTTGTTGAGTATATAATATATAATATTTTATTAAAATATATTATTTATTTATTTATTATTAATTATTATAAAATAATATATATTATATATTTTAGTGTTAAACGAATTCGTCGTAAATTTTAATTTGAAATGATGGCTGATTTAAAAATGCACGTTAACGCAAACTATTTTTTTAATATCTAATCCACTCAAATAATCTACTTATGCTCAATTTACCTAAAATAAATATCATTTATCTCAACAATCAAAGTTAAAACTTTTTAATGTATTTTTATTTTTAAGATTACGATAATTAATTTAATTGATATTTTAAGCAAGATTAAGGAAATGCAAATATAAACATCTTTTTAGAATTACAACACGTATAAATAAGGATATTCAAGGAAACAAAATACCACCTATATTTTTTCGGACTTCGTTTCTCATTTTCCATTTTTAAAACCGCGTTGCAATTATAAATGATTTCCAAAGTTTCTTAGAGAGTAATTACTCGAAGGTTGGGACTAGTCAAAAAAAGAAAATTGTGCACTCTGCGTCAGCGAATTCTTGGCCTAATACATGTGTACCCCAACTATCACCATTTTGGCAATTTACCCACTCAATTTTTGGAATGCTTACACACCCCCTTAAACTTGCAAAAATGTAGCAACTAACCCCTTATATGATGACATGACAATCTCAGTGTCTTTAAATTGTTTTAAGGCGTGTTTGATCATTTTTTTGGGTTGATGTGGCAGCATTTTTTGGGTTGATGTGGCAGCATTTTATCTTAACAAGACATTAAAAAAAAACTTAAAACAATTCAAAGGCTTTTAACCAACCTAAACCATAAAACCAAACCAGTTTATGTAACCAAACTACTCTCAACCTAAACCGGTCGGCCTATGTTCTCATCTCTCAAACTTCACCCACCACCGCCATTACTATTCTCATCTCTCATATATATCCCTTATCTCTCTCATCACCGTCTCTGTTCTCTCTCTCTCATTCATTGCCTCTCGCTCATCTCTATACATGCTCTTTCTCTCATGTTTGTTGCATCTCTATCATCTTTGTCCATGCTCTCTCTCTCTCTCTCTCTCTCTCTCATCTCTGTTCACAAGTAACAATGAACTCAGAAATATTTGCCATATAACTAGCAATTTCTTTGTTACATTTTGAACAACTAAAATTGTATTTATTTTGATAAATCAAAATAAAATTGTATAATGTTTGCTTCAATTAAAATATTTTACAATCAGCAAACAAGCAGCAAGTTCACAAATTGTCTCGCTCATTTCTGTCCATACTCCTTCTCTCTCTCTCTCTCTGTGTTCATAAAAAAAACCCATTTTCTCCAAGAACAAACAACCTAGAATCTACAAGACATGAACCTAGAAATAATTTGCAAGGCATGAACAATAACTCATCAAGCAGAAACAAGTTCATCAAGTACATCAAATAATTGTTAACAGATGAACTATTCGCAAACTCATCAACATCAAAACAGATAAAAAAATTAATACAGCAATAGAGATCTTTGGGTAATTTATGAGTGACAAGATCCAAGTGAAAGAGATATGGCTTGGCCAACCTTGAAGCATCTTAATCGGTTGCAATAAATTGAAAAGTCTTTCTTGTTTTGCCACTGAAAAAATGTAGTACCTCTGCCTACAACCAACTGCATAAACCTTTGCGGCTCTTTGAACTCCACCTCTGGACCCCAATACTCATCTCAGTGACCAATCAATTTGAGCAACCAAACCCATCGGGTGATGAAGGAGAGCCAAAATAAATAAAAAAACTCTCGTGTCTCTGTTCTTTACTGTCTGCTCGTAGTTCCAGATCGCGATCTGAAATCAACGATTTTAGATAGGGATCTCCTTGACATGCAACAGAAGAGAGGAGTGGTGATGCAGAGAAGAGTAGGAGGAGTTCATTGTGGTGTTGGAAAGAGTGGTGGCAGATCTGAGGCGGAGGAGTTGTGCGAGAGAGATAGAGTAGTGAGTGAGAGTGAAAGAAAGAGAGAGGAAAATAGGGGAGTTGTGTGAGACAGACAGAGTTTAGGGTTTAGGGTTGGGCTTGGCCAATTGGTTTGGTTTGAAGGTGGTTTTGGTTTGGTTTGAGCAAAAGAGAAATGGGTTTGGGTTTGTGTTGATTTGAAGCTGATTTGGCATCATAATTTTCCACATCAGATGCGTGTAACTCGCCATTCTTTGTTGTGACTGAAACAATCTATAAAAAAGGTTAGTTGATTGTCATTTTACAAGTTTAAGGGGGGTTTTGTATTGTTGTTTTACAAATTCAGCGGGGTAGATAAGCAATTGCATGGGAAAAATTGCATGTTCAATACAAGTTCAGGGGTTACAATATATTAGGCCCTAATTTTAATTGAAATTGGGCCATGAATAAAATAATTATATCTTGACTAAACTAGGTTCAACCAGTAAGCACATTAAAAATTTTAAATTTTTAGCCACGTTACCCATGCCAAGCTTCAGGCAAACATAGATATAACATGTGCAAGAGGTTTATATGTATGCCTTTGTCACGAAATGTCGGAAGCTCCAAGGAAGAAGATGTACTAAGCTTGTTTTGCAACAATCTTCGTAAGATATTCATGAACAGTTTGAAAACAATCCTCAATAGCCCAAACATTGCCCATCTATGCTTATCTCCACACACTCGAAAAGCTCGTCTCAACAAGCTCTAGGAGTAGGAGATCCTCGGTAGTACTAACCCCCTATTACAGGAAAATTTTATTCTTCTTCCTTGAAAGTGTGAAAACATGCCTCTCTCTTTTGTGTGTTAGTTGCATGCCACTCCCAATAGAATTAGGGTTTAATTTATTTACTTAACCTAATCCTTATCGGAACACAACTCCTAAAAGATTTTCTAAAAGATCTCAACCGAAACTCATTACGACTCATTTATATCAAGCATTTTGTTAATTCTATTCAAAATTGAATTTCTAAATTCCTTAAATCAAATTTATTATATTTGTCTCACAAAAATTTTAGTTTCACCGGATCAATGCCACGACTGTCAAGATTAAGGAATTATTTGGTTTTGCTAATTTGATTGTCATTTCTAATTATACTAGAAACATATAATTAATCATTGAACTCCTTGTCGAATTAGGAATTTCATTTGATTTGGTTTCTAATCTTACTAACGCTCTTCTTTCGATGCGTTATTGTGTTGACCTTATTAGTTCTGATTATGTTGGCGATACAATTGAATTCTCAATTCAAATCTACAAATAAGATTTGGCCTTGGCAAGATGTCATGCCATCCAAGCAATGACATGCTTTAACCTGTCATAAACGATTATTGTGTATTATAATATCTCGATCAAGCGTAGAGCATTGAATGATTCATCTCCTAATTTTGATCATGATTTTCTTGATCCCTAACTCAAGTAAATTCTTGAACTAGAATTAAACTCCGAGTTTAACCTATTCTTATATGCTTTGGCAAAAAATTTCCAATTCACTTGAATATATCAACAGGCCATGAGATGTGTCCTCTGCCTAGTGAGAGTGATGATACTATTTTGGTTACTCACATCACTCATGTGCTTTGTGATGTACCTAACCATTGTTGTATTAGTAACCCTACACGAGTTACGTTAAGCAAGATCAATGTACATGACTATACACATAGCAAACCATGGTAGTCTCAAGTCTAAGGATTAGTTGCACAGTCACCATAATGAAATCACTAATAACGCTCACGTATCAATCTACGTAGTGCTCGCGTTTGTCGGGTCAGTTCAGCACCCATATTTCCATTGAACTATGTACTTACTTGTTTGACCCATATATCACATATTCATTAGCATGTGAGATATACTACTAGTCGAAACAATGTAATAGTCTCGATGCACTATCAATGACCCTAATCGATAATTTTATCTATGGTCGCATCACTTAAGACCTTTATTAGACGAAACTACTAACTCTGGCATATTGTTTTCTTAAATTAGTAACAATAATATGAACACAAATAATAATAATAAGCAATACTTACCTTTATGATGTTATTTATGAATGCAATAAAAGTGATTCGGTACAAATTTTATTAGTCACTAGGGCAAAAATACTATCAAACTCATGCTCCATCACGGCGAGACCTTTTTTCCTAGAAGAAATTTAACTGAAAATAAAGTCAAACAAGTTATAAAAGAATCAAATTCTATTTTAAAAAAAAAAATCAAACAAGGGACAAAAAAAAGTTATGAAACTTTCTATAGGAAAAAAATCATTCTAATTCTAAATCTCAAATTTTTTACCTGAAATTTTAATTCTAAGTTAAATTTCGATTACATGTATGGACTAATCCAAAGACACTCCACTAAAGATACCCATCTAGTTGTGGCCGCCAAATGTTATTATTTAATTAATGGTGAATCATGAATGATAATTTTGAGGGTAAAATTGAATGTATATTTGATTTTAAAGATAAAAAATATATTAAATTTAATTTCTACGAAAATAATTTTATAATTTTTTTACCCCTATTATTAGTATTTTTTTTCTTTACATGCTGTCCTTGGCATCCGCCCATGATTTAAATATTTCACTAAATTTTCTAATAAATTTCAATATTACTATATATATTATTTCAACTAAAAATCCATTATATTCCATTTTCAATTATTTTTTTCTTTTGATAATAGTTTTTACTCGCCCTAAAATTTGAATCTTTGAAACATTAACTTATGTGAAATGCTATCAACACTTTTTTTTTATTCTCTCATGTATTTCTAATAAAAAAATTGACACTCATAATTTATAAGATTAAAATTTAATTCAAAAATGATATTATTACATACTAAATGACACATGTCAAATGCTTATTAGAAGTGCATAATATACAGTGTAAAAAGTAAAGTGCCTTTAGCATTCTCCTTAAATTATTATGATTAAATATAATTTATTAATATTTGGTGTAGAAAATTTATATAGTAGGGTTAAGTATGAATTCTGAAAATAACCGAATCAGACTAAAAAGAATCGTTGACTTTTAATTTTCTCTGAACTGAACTAAATTGAATTTTTTATTTGGTTCGGATCTAAATTTTAAAAAATATCTGAGCCAAATTGAAGAACCAAAACTAAAACTAAAAATTATATATATATATATATATATATATATATGGACAACTAGTAATTATATAATAAAAATTTATTCTGAAATAATAGATTTTGTAGTTTAATTTATTTTTAGATTTAATCTTTGATGTAGATTTATTTTTATATTGGTTTAATTTTTTTATAGATTTAATATTATATTATAAAATTTATTTGTATGTATAACAGTTTAATTGAATGTATTTTTTCCTTGGAAAAAATCTCAAGAAGCAAACCAAAACCATTTCGGTTTTTTCCTCCCGAAAGACCCAAAGAACCGAACTAGAACCGTCTTGAAACTTTAGGTCTTTTTGTTCGATTCCAGTTCTTAAAAATAGAAAAAATGAAGTTTTGATTTCGATTCTTAGGATAAGAACTGAATTGACCCATTCTAAACTCTAATTTAGAAAAAAAAAAAAAGAAAAACGATTCCTCGAATTTGGTGGAGAATTATAATATATATAAGGTTATAATATTGACAAAAATAAAATGTCAAAAATTAAAATTCTTTTTATTTTTGAAAAAAAGAAAAAGTAAAAGAGAAGCTTCATAAGAACCTTACGAGTCCAGAAAATTAGAGCCAGTCTTGTTCTCGTGAATTGAATGCGACCCAAGACCAAGAGGCACCTCTCTCTCTCTCTCTCTCTTCTCGCCTAGAAATACCAGCAGAGGAGAGAACCCTTCTCACATTGTCTCACACCTCCTTCTCCTTCTTTGAGTTGGCAAATAACTCATAACCCACAAACCTAAAACCTCATTAACCTCGAAATAACATAATAAATACTTTTCAAGATTGTCTCTTTTTTATATTCCCACCGCTTCAAACAATCACAAAAAGCTTTCTTGCAGGCGCTTTTCTGCTTATTTTCGGGGTACTTGCATGTTTCAATTTGTTTCTGATTTTTGTTAGTTTTTTTCTTTGCTTGGACTCTTTTTTTTGCGTTATTTGTCTGTTTTTACTTCAATTAATGGCTTGATCCATTGATTTCAGCTTTATTTGATGTCGGTTTTCTTTTTTCTCAGTAATTTCCCCCCTCTGTTTTCTCTCTTAGTTTGATAGTGTCAGCTTTTCAACTCCATGGTTCATTCAGAGTTTTTAAACACAATTTTTCTTTTTTATTGCACAGTTTTTGGGGACAATATTTTTGTAAGTTGCATTTGTGGTGCCAAATTGACGTATGGGTTTTGGTTTCTTCTTAACATTTTTGCTTCCATTGTCCAGTTTATGTTTCATTGGCAGTTTATTTTTTTATTTTTATTGCTTGAATGTTTTTGCTTCCATATATGCCTTTGCCCGCGTAGTTTTCCTTTAATGGTAGATCAAGAAAGAATAGATCTTTTGATTTGATCTCTTTTCTTTCCTTGTTATATTGATCAGGGTGAATCTTGTATTGGAGGGGTAGTTTCTCCATGGTGAGCTCTTCACTTTTTAACTTATGTCCTCATAATTTTTCAAAGCAAATGCTGAAACTGAAATATTGTGAAGTCTAATGCTTTATTTAACATTTTGAAATGTGGAATTGTATGGTTGCACAACTCTGCTTTAATATTTGAATTTGGTTGTGGTGAACAGGGAAAGGCACCTGCTTTCATTGTTGATGATCTCCAGAATGGATTCCAAAGTGGATTCAGTTTAAAATCCAAAGGGTGTGAAACAACCATTACAATCGGGGATAAACGAGTATGCAGCTTGATATTCCCTTCTTAGTCGTACTTTGTTAGTTGTTGCTTCATTGATCCATCATTCTAACCGTGTATGTGTATGTGTATGTACAGTATGTGATTAGTGCTAGTAATGATGATACTGCACAGTTTATGGGAGTTCGAATTATTGATGATGCTACTGGTGATTGGTTAGTTAATAGCTGTAATTACTATATTTTTTTCATTAGGTGTTTTAGTTTGGGGTCAAATTCTCATTTGTAGTTCAAATTGACAATTTATCAGGGTCATCCCTGTTGTGATGGGAACTAAACCAAAGCCCTGTAAAGGCCTTTCAGCTGTGATAGTAAACGAAGATCGTATTTTGGTAATTAAGAAAGGCTCTGCTCCAGATGACAGCATCTGGTTTCTGGAGGTTGTTATTTCAAACATTTTTCATTTTATTCTACTTGATGTTGCTTTACCCTCAGCAGAAAGGGAAATAAAATTTGGAAACATCATTTTCTAATTGAGACATGAACTTCTACGAGTGACATGAGAAAAGTAAAATCACTATTTAGGTTTTGAGATTAAAATACATTTTAGTTGTGTTGTGACATGAACACTGTACATGTCTCCAATGGCTTAGATGTTTAATTCATTTCAATTTTGACAGGTTGATACTCAGTATGTTAGGGAGCAGAAGAAAAGATTAGGTGAAGAGATTGTTGCCTGGAGTAAAGGTGTGGTGGGCAATGCCGAGAAGCCGATTGTCATCACTGGCCCTTCTGGAGTTGGAAAGGGAACTTTAATATCCATGCTGATGAAGGAATTTCCATCCATGTTTGGCTTTTCTGTAAGCCACACTACCCGTGGTCCAAGGAACATGGAGAAAGATGGGGTTCACTATCATTTCACAGAGCGAAGTGCCATGGAGCAAGATATAAAAGATGGGAAGTTCTTTGAATATGCTTCTGTTCACGGAAACCTCTATGGAACCAGTATTGAAGCTGTTGAAGTGGTAGCGGATTCTGGCAAGGTAAACATGTTTTACTCTGTTTTCTTTTTGCTAAAGCATAAATATCCTAACCTGTAAATGAACATCTTTTATGAGTCCATATGGTAGTAGTGAATTGTATTAAGCATTCTGCATTCGTTTTGAGAAGTTATTACCAATGAGGTTTCAGCCCAAGTAAAATCCACGCTGTATCTTCTCTTTGATGCTTCATTAAAATTTTCAGCTGTGGTTTGCATTATTTGATTTGAACCATTTTATTTCGATATTAGAGATGCATACTTGACATAGATGTCCAAGGGGCAAGGTCTGTGAGTGCTAGTTCTCTGGAAGCAATATTCATTTTTATCCGTCCCCCTTCAATGGTGGAGCTTGAGAAACGGCTCCGTGAAAGGTTATTTATAACTATCCATTAAATACCATTACATTCACCATCTTTCAGAATTTGATCTGATTTGAAATTTATCAACAACAGGGGTACTGAGACAGAGGAGCAAATTCTAAAGCGGCTCAATAATGCTAAAGCAGAGATTGAGCAAGGGCAATCATCAAAAATCTTTGATCATATCTTAATTAACAATAATCTAGAGAAATGCTATGAGAGCCTTAAGGTAATTTTATGCCACTTAACATTTGTGGCTATGCTGCCCAGTTATCTTTCTTATTCTTCTTGTGGTCTAACAGTTCTTGATCTGACTTGGTGTAGAAACTGCTGGGACTGGATGGAAATGCTGTAAATACCCAGAAATCATGTAAGATTACCCTTGGATTCATAAAGATCTTGCTCTACATGTTATACCTCAAGTAAGGAAGGAACACTAAATATTTTACTATTGTCAATCCAGCGCCACAAGGCATTGAGATACCTGAGGATCATTCAGTTTCCAAGATTGATAACAAGATCATCATAAATTGTGGAACACCAGAACTCGAGAAAGCATCAAAGAACTTGTAAGTTTCATCCAACAAGGTTCTTTTTTTCCCCATTTTTTTGCAAAATTCTTTTACTTCATCGTTATACATGATTAGTTTAAAATATTATACTTTAAGTTGTAAAGAATTCTCTATTCTATGTGGATCAGCAGGATTGTCCTGGACGTATCCTCTCTCAAGAAGGGAGCGCCAGGTCGGACAAGAGGGCTTGATGTGTACACTGTCGACTCATTTTCAGATGCATTGAACGGGATTCATCATTTGAGCTAAGAACACCAGTCACACTATGACATACTAACCTGGTTTTGAAGTCCAAATTTCTTGAATCTTTGCTCATATTACTATGAAATTGCATAGTGTCAAAGCTCTAGATATGATTATGCATAATGAAACCTTTGTTCTTTCCATTTTTTTTTTCAATCATTCTTTGCTTTATTTAGAAAAGACCGACTTGGATTAGTGTTTAAACAACTGCTATTCCCTTCGTGGGCAATGAGATGATTCAGATTTATGCGGCATATACGTGTGCACTCTTTTAGTTTTTCCTCTTTTTCTTAAAGAGTAGACAACCATTTTGAAATTAGAGTATTAATGGCTTGGACATTGTAAAGCTTGCACAGAATCAACATACGAACTACTGAATTAACATCTTGGTGGTACCTTTAGCTTAATCACCATTAGACCTATTCATGCATAATTAGTGCTCAATCATTTGTCATTTAGTGAGGTTTATCATGTGCTTATGAGCCTTAGATTAAGGGATTAGTTAAAAAGTCACTTTGCTTTTCCGAAGGAGCATTGAAAAAGCGCATCTACGATGGATTCTTTTCAACGTTGCCTTTGAAATAGTAACCAGAAGAAAACATTGTTCAGTCAATTTGGTTCAGTGCATTTGTATTGAGATTCAGCAATTATAAAACGCCCTTTTGCATGCATGTACAGTTGGCCATGAATGGAATTGTTTTAGTATTGTCTTTATCAAGATGTCAAGTTTAGAAATTTTGAATAGGCAAGGTCAAGGTGGTTGTGCCAATAAAAGCAATGGCGTTGAGTGTATTGGCATAGTGGTGGATGAGTACTATATTTAGTATTTTAATAAAAAGTAATTTTGAACTTTAGTTTCGTTTTAGCGCCAAAATATAATAAAAAATTAATGATAGTTGATGAAAATAGTAGTCACCAAGTAACCGTGGAGCTTTCGAAATGTTAAGGATTTATTAGGATCAAAATTGATTGATAGGGACTAACGCTCCTCTAGTTTAAATGTATAGTGACTTGGGAGAGATTTAACCTACTAATAAAGATGGGTAGACACAGAGAATCTTGCCACTTGCAAACGCTCCAGAGTTAAATTCATTGGGAGAAAAGGCGCTATTTCAATATTAATGTGGTAGTGAAAGGAAGCACCAACTTCCACAACATTAAATGATCAAATGTTTTGGAGAGATGGAAATAAGTGCAATGAGAAAAATAAATTAAAAGAGAAATACTGAAATTGCAATAACCAAAGCTTCCAAATGTGATGTTGCTTTCATTTGTCCTAGGATTTAATGTTGTTTGGTGGGATAACCCAGAACCTTTGAGTATTTTAGATACTTTCACTGATTACTTACTCCCTCCGTCCTAAATTAATAGACTACTTACACAAATATAGTTCTTGAGAAAAATATGGATAAGTTAGTTATATGCAGTAATTATTGTTTAATTTTTTAGATGGAAACTTTTTTATTGAACAATATTCGTTTGGATGAATGAATTTACACTAAAAATAAGAGAATCTCATTAAATTGTTGATTTTTTATAGAGGGTAAAAATAACATTTGATCAATAAATAACAGGTAAAAAATATAAATAGACCTATATTTT
>CAODLS010291703.1:0-13808 GCA_948243855.1 Flueggea neowawraea | reverse complement strand
ATGTTGATGGGAGACATATTACTTCTTTTCCTTATCGCACTGTGAGTCGCGCTCTGGAATTTGTAAAATTATTGAGGTTTTAGCGAATGTTTATTTGCTTATTGTTGTTTATGTTGCTCATAGGGATTTGTTCTTGAGGACGCAACTGGTTTATCTATGAGTGGAGATGTTGATTTACACGCAGTTTTTGCTGCTTCATTACCTTCTTCACATCCCAGCTTTGCTCCTCAACAGCACCTTGAGATGTTTAAAAGGTGGCAAGCACCACTTCTTCCTGATGGGAAAGTGGAGCTATTTATTGGAATTCTTTCTGCTTGCAACCATTTTGCTGAACGGATGGCAGTGAGAAAAACCTGGATGCAGCACAACTTGATAAGATCTTCCATAGTGGTGGCTCGATTTTTTATAGCATTTGTAAGGGTTGGAAGAGGTTTTTCTGGCCTAATTCAGGAAGAACTGTGATTTTGTGTCTGAATTTAACAGTTATTGCAATTTGTGCTTGTTTGGCAGAGTGCAAGAAAGGAGATAAATATAGAGCTAAAGAAAGAGGCAGAATATTTTGGTGATATTGTCATAGTTCCTTACATGGATAACTACGACCTTGTTGTATTGAAGACCGTTGCAATATGCGAATATGGGGTAGGTGAACTCTAGTTTTTAACTATTTGTTGTTCTCTTATACGCTGTCATCTTCCATTTTATTTTTTCCATTGAATTAATTGCTGAAAATTTTTGTATGATGTTGCCATTGTTTTCTCTTAATAGGTTCGCAAACTAGCTGCAAAGTATATTATGAAGTGTGATGACGATACTTTTGTTAGGGTGGATGCTGTCATCAAGGAACCAAAAAAGGTGCCAAGAGATAGCAGTCTTTACATTGGAAACATGAATTATTACCACAAACCCTTGCGCTATGGTAAATGGGCAGTCACATTTGAGGTATTTATGCAAATTCTCGAATGGATTTACACCACATATTTGCTTGGATATGTGATGGATTTATCTACTTCACACTTGCATAATTTTGTTTTCCCATGCTTCTCTGTTATTTGTCTGGTTACCATATCAAAAATGATGTTTTTAATTTAATTGACAAGGCTCTCAATCTGCAAAAAATCTTTGTTGGGTATACAGCTGAGACCTGGTTTTGATTGATATTTTCTCGATGGAGGATATAGCTTAATAGCTTATAGTTTTGCATTGGTTAATATTTGAAGATGTCTGCTTCTTTTTGGCTGCTGCCCGCATGTATTATCCAAGAATATTTGTTGCGAGTTACATCTTTGTGTTACAGTATCTGGAGTTGTCATGTCATTTTTATTTGCCTATTTCAGATGTAATTGCCTATTTTAACTTTGTTTTCACCTTCCTCAATTCAGGAATGGCCAGAAGAAGAGTATCCACCGTATGCAAATGGTCCTGGCTATATTATATCCTCTAACATTGCACAATTTATTGTAACTGAGTTTGAAACTCGTAAGTTGAGGGTATGTCTCATCACTCCCTATCTCCTCTCTGTTTCTCTCTCTTGGCTGGTATTGTGCAGCTATCGATGATTGATTTGAACTGATTTCCCTTGTTACGTAGCTATCAATGATTAATTTGAACCGACTTCCCCTTGTGACAGTTGTTTAAGATGGAAGATGTTAGCATGGGAATGTGGGTTGAGAAATTCAATAGCTCAAGGCATGTAGAGTACCTGCATGATACCAAGTATTGCCAATTTGGGTGCGTTGAAGATTATTACACTGCTCATTACCAGTCACCAAGGCAGATGATATGCCTCTGGGAAAAATTACATCAAGGAAAGCCACAGTGCTGCAACATGAGATGACACTGGTTTTGTTCTTGAGCTACATACAGTATAGTACAATATATCTGGAGAAAAAATCAAACAGGTAGAAGAAACAAATTTTGCAGTCATAGAAAATCTCCTGTACATAATCAATGTGAATTTAAAGTTGATATTAGCAGGAACCTTACAGGGTTAATTCATATATATATATTTATATATATATATATATATATATAAACTCTTATCCATTTCTTTACCGCCACAGCCACCAGCTTCTTGTTAGGGTAGGCTGCTTTAGTTTGGTCAGAAATGGTTCATTCATGTCCAAGAAATTGTGAATTACTCGATTGTTTTGAGAGGAACACGTCAGCTTCATTCAGTCAAAGCACCGGAACAATGGCAGCAAGTGCTGCTACAGTGAAAGGTTGAGGCAAGGAACTCCAAAGGACCGGATTAACATCAACTAAACTTGATAACAAGTCATAAAAATCTTCTAAAGCCGCACCCAAATCAGAATTGACATAAGACAGGCTCTAATAAAGCTTGAGCTACGTGGATGGAATCTGTTTCCACCAAGGCTTGATGGTGACCCGAAGCTTTTATCCAGGAAAGACCTTAGCCCTCATAAACTGACCTGTTGCGTCTCTCGACCCCCAACCCAGCCCTGTACTGTGAGAATCCGCAAACAAAGCTGGCATCAACATCAACCTTTAGCCAATTGTGAAGAGGAGGCTGCCAAACTGAATCTGGAAGTCTGGCCTGAGAAGTAGCTTGATTAGAACGCTTCTGCTGGCCATTTTGCCAATTATTCAAGAACTCTTTGGTGCCAAAAATCACACTACTAGGCTGCTGCACATTGAAGTTGAATGACCATATGATAAAAAATCAAAGTTCAGCAACATAATTGGAAATAACTGCAAAGTTCAGTGACCATTTGGGCTATTGTTCTGTCACCTCCAACTACCAAGCCTCGATCACACCCCACTAATGGCGTACCTAAGCATGGTGGAGGCCCGCAGAAGAGTAACCGACCACCTTACTCGTTTCAACGACACCGTTTCCACCCAAACGGAGCTTCTCTCAAACAACTCCTCCTCCAACTCCCCCTCTTGCCGACGCTCTCAAGCTCCTCCAAGACTCCGCCACCTCCCGCCTTCTCAAGAACTCCGATAACTTCTCCCATATCACCATCGCCCTCCAGAGCTACCGCCTCGGCAACCTTGTGACACATACCACTCCTTCGAGAGAGCCGCCAAGTTCGTGGGTTTACAGTTCTGGCCTTTTGTGTGTTCATTTTTGGTTTTGATTCATTTGTTAATTGGTTGATTGGTTTGTGTGATTGCAGTGCGTTTGCTCAGGAGTTTCGGAATTGGGAATCAGCGTGGCCTTTGGAGGCTTTGTATGTTATTGCTTATAAAATTAGGTTCTCGCTGAGCGGGTATGGATTGAAATCTTGAGCTTGTTGGTGTGATAATAATTTGATTATTTAGTTGTCGTCGCTTCAGAGGAAATTAGGATTTGTGATAATAATGTGGTTTTGTATGATTTGCTTTTGGTGTTTTGGAGGAATTAATTTCAAATGGTAAATTAATTAAGGAAATCCAATCGGATGCTAATTCTGAGTGAGCCTAGCAGGTTTGCAATGTAAATCTATAAATAGGCGGTACATTCAACAGAAAATAGAGAAAAATAGACTAAAAATCAGCCACTAAAAGCCACTAGTTGAGATATGCAGTAAATTAACTCCTAATGACCTGGAAAACACGAAATCAAAAAAACTTCTATAGACTAGGACAAAGAGAGACATGGACTGACTTATCTACCACCACCATTTGATTGATTAAGTCTTCATGGTCATAGTTGCTGGAATCTAGCAACTGAATTTTGACAATTGCAGCATCCAAGTCAAATTACCAAAAACTGCAAAAAGATAATAACAAATGACTGCCAGAATTTTGTGAACCTTTTTACTGGAATCCATTCTTACAAATTTTCTCCAACAAAATGACTGCCACAATGTTGTTTCCCGGTGAATAAGTTACTATGTTTCCCTAACTGATCACAATGCACTGTCCTGGAAACAGAAGCTCTTCCACCTGGGGATTATCTTGCAGAATGTTCAAAGGAAATGTTGTCTTCGCCTACATTGAGTTCTTTATGCATAACTTTGACTGTTCTTTAAATCTACATTCTTTCCTTTAGTTTGAACCTGTGCAACTCTTAAATCCAACATCTCTTCTTCATTTCTAATCGGCATTGGAGGTAGTTTCTCATTCCCTGCATTTGAAATATCCTTAACTGTCAATGGAAGCAAATCTCCTGATTTAATTTTTGCAGCCTTAAATCTATCAGAGTATGAACCTTCAGGAGGAAAATCGGGAAGGAAGATGGTGTGATTGGTTACAAAATGGTTGATTTCAGTCATTAGTTTGGGTTTTGTAGCAACAATTTGGTATTCATTGCCAAATTTCAACGTTCCTTGCTCGTTCCACTGTGGCAAAATATGGTTCCAATCCGATCCGATGCTTCATGGCGAACTCCTGATATCCATGTTTTCCGAAGTGACCAAATCAATCAGGACGTAATCATTTTTTCAGCAGCCTCACTCATAAGAAGTACATATGAAATTCTTCTGAGAAATGTCTATAGTTTCATGTAAAAATATCTGCTCCGGATTCACTACTCAGCATAGTTGTTCAATTCCAAGGAAGAATAAGTATAATGACTTATCAAAATAAAATCTGAATCAATTATCAAATTACATTCAATACCCCGTGGCCCAACAGACATAGGAGCGGTCTCAAGTTTCTCTTGGCCTGAGTTCGAGCTCAAGGGGGAGTGACATTACTAAGGACTTTTAATCTCACGACACTGAGTCTGAGTCAAGCATTAGAGCTTGATGAATAATCCTATAGATCGTTTGCCCCTGATGAGGTGTTGCAGTGATAAGACTCGACCATTTTACCGAGTTCAGTTATAGCTCTTCAGACATTCTATAGCGGAAAATAATGTCTATATAGTCACGTCCAGTAAAAGTATACTACTATCGGTTGTCTCCAAGTCCCTTCCTTATAAAAAAAAAATACATTCAATGTGCCTAGTTTTACTTGTCAGGAATGTAGTTTTTGAGCCTGTGAGAAAAGAGATATATTATTGGCCCATGATTTGGTCTAAGGGCTTAAGACTTGGCGAGCGACGCTACATTGGTCTGGTTTAAACCGGCCTATCTGCTAATGGGACGTGTTTAAATGGGTGGATCATTAGGTGCTGATAATGATGACGTAGAATAAAACTGGAGGAATAAAGGTTGCACTCTCTTTTCAAGAATCAAGAACTTGCCTAGAAAAAGTTGGGGCAAAGAAAACAAGAAACTTTTTCAATGAAATTGATTCTGTGTGCTCAAAAGAAGAACCTTATTCCCTTATCTTCTTTCTTATTAATGCCTTAAAGAATACTCTCTCCAGAAAGCTCCCACTTTATTAGCTGGAAATCCCAAAACGACCAACCACAAACCCTTAATCCTTATGATTACATGATCAATATCACCCTTTTCTTGTTAACTAGCCTATACTTCTCCACTACCACACAATCATAATTACATTTATAGTATTTAGTCCCTTTTTATAGTGAATGGTGTTATTTTTTGCATTACTGGAAAGGAATATCACATCTCCAAATTCCAGGATTCTATACTTATTCACCAACCAGAAACTACAAGAAAAGGACGAAGAAGAATGAGAGTTGTTTTTAACTTTGCACATTTCTTGCATCTGAAAATATATTCATCGAGCGAAAAAAAAAATAGAAATCTGCTCTTATGCAGAGAACGAGCTTGCTGTAGCTGTCACTGGTTCAAGAAACCTTATCAGAACGTCAAGAAGACTCCATTTCACTGTTTGCACTTATGACCTTCTTAGTCTCTACAAGGATACCCAAATAAAAAAGCATACCAAAGCATTGATCAACCAAATACCTGCAGTAATAATGCCATGCCACCATCAAATCTAAAAGAATTAACAAAACATGGAAGTAAATTAATTAAAAGATTGCTGCATTACCAGTCTGATATGGATGGTGTGTTGAAGCCTGACCAAATGATGCCCCAAAGAAACAATCTGATGTAGTGTTAAGGCCACTTGGACAGTTGCAAACAAATGTATTGTAAGCTCCACCATACCCACAAACTCCATTACTCCTCTCACAATTAGCACATGAACTTGGATAGTCATTATACACATTGAACTTGTACTTTAATGCTATCCCATACTTCCAATTATCAGGATTTGCTTCCTGACCATTAAAGCTATAAAACCCTGAATATGATGTGCACTGCAGCTTCTGTAAATCCATTTCGAAAGACGGTCCAAGATCAACTGGTGTGTAAACACAGCAGGTTGAAACTGGAACGTTTAGCATACTAATTGCCCTGCAAGAATACAAGAAACTACAAATGGGTGCACCTGTTCTGTCACATTGAGGAACAATACTGCTATTTTCACTATTGTAACCATCAGTTCTGTAGATTGGTGAAGATGTGGTTGAACAATCTAGCAGAGTAAAGATTGTATCATCAGTGAAAGAGAATGGAGCATTCCAGTCCAGGCCAAAGCCTTTGCTTGGTTGAGTACAAGCGCAAGTTGACATGGAAGGATCAGAAATGTAAATAACTTGATTAGTGTAGTCTATGTTGGTGACAGGGTAGCACCCTGTGTGAGTGGTCAAAGTGAGCTTGTCTTGGTTGCAAGCTACATATTGTTGGAATCTTGGATCACCACAACCAAGTCCAGTTCCAAATGGGTACTTGACAGGAATTTTTCCACATGAATTTTGGCAGGTTTGAGATGTGGTTAAGTAGGGGAGTGTTGTGATGAAGAAGAGAATAGCAACATAAGAATGGTTGAGGTTGAGCTTCATTTTGTGGAGAGTGAAGCAAATGTGAGATGGAAGGAATGGTGTTGTTGTGGCACTATATATTGTTGGAGAAGTTAATTAAGTAGAGAATTTATAGGGAGTTGAAAGTTGTAATGGAAGGTGCGTTGTGCTTTATTGTTTTTTGGGACTAATAATGTGACTTTCGGTGTTCGAGTTGATAACTTTTGATCAATTCCCTTTTCCCTATGTTTGGATGCCTTGTTTTCATCACTCTTCCTTGCTTATATGGTTTTCTATGTAAATGAAAAAAAGGAAGGTTCTTGGAAGAGGTGATTCTAGATTTGTTGGTTTAGCTACACAATTCAAATAGCTTAAAGGGAGATAAGCACTGGTGCGAGTTGAAAGACTGGCGTAAAACCATCGATTTGAGTCTAACACAGTTAAAAAGCTCTAAAGTTTTTCAGAGCGACTAAAAATTAGTTAAACAAATGCAAAACTCATGTTTTTTTTTTAAATACATCCTCTTATTGGTTAAAGAACGCTCAATCAAATATTCCATTATAGCAGTTGACAAAACTGAGCTTTACGTGATTAATTGTTAACAGATATTTTTCTTCGTTGACCTGATTAATTAAACTATTCATCATTCACGTGAATTTATGCCAAAATATCTGATTTATTGTGATGGGAATTTCTTTTTCTTTTTCTAGGAGCAATTGCCCTGCCTGTAATTATGTCATAGCTCAAATTATTACCACTTTGCAAACATTTGAACTTTCAAATGTATATTGTTAGAGTCAAACATATATTTGAACCACTAAAGTAGCATGAAATTTTAAAAATTGCAGGTATTGCTGAAGAATTGAGTATGAACTGCAGAATTTAACTGCAATCAGGCCATAAAACAACTATGCATCAATTTCTTCTCCGATATATTGTTTGCAGGTATTATTATATATTTGCTGTGTATTTCTGAGATATCTTCCATGGATTAAGCTGGTCTGAATGGAGCCGTCTGAAATCTACGATATATTGTAATTGTCGGTGCATGAATTATACCATATTTTTGTTTGAAGAGACTAATGCTATGTTTGGGAGGAAGGTTTTGATCGGAAGGGAAGGGTTAGGAGAGGTTTAAATTTTTTGACATGCGTTGACAGATGGAAAGGTAGATGAAAAGGGTTATGAGGGGCTATAAAGGGCTTGATTTTTTATTGAATTTGAAGAGATTTTTAACAATCTAAAATATAGTGTTAGTAAAGGTTGAGAGATAATTTTTTATTTATAGTTCATTTGTCCCAAATAAACTAAAGATTTTATAAAATATTTCATTTCATTCCAGGTCAATCCAATTCAATACGAACACTTTCAATCCATTTCAATACGAACACTTTCAATCTATTTCGACCCTCTCTTTCAAACAAAGTGTAACGGAAGTCGAAAATCTTTTCTTTACTAAAATAAGCCTCTCCTAACCCCTTCCACTCCCAAAACAAGGGCAACCACTCAATTATACTCAACACTCTGAAGGCCCCTCTCGGCCTTAGTTTTATAAAACTCACTATCTCTTTGCAATCCATTCAATAAAGGCTCCTTACAATAAAACTACTAAACTCGTTTCAGTAAGTTGCTGCAACAAAAAACGTACTGAACTTGACCTTTTTTTTTACCAAGCCAAAAATTGCTGAACTTTACAATTAAGGTTAACAAGTACATATTGTCTGCTACCAAGGTCTTTCTGTTACTTTAGAAGCCATTTACTATTCTTTGCTTAAAGTTTGGCCGTACAGAACGAGTTTTCAGTTCCTTTTTCTAGCAGTGTAAATTAGTTAAGCTGATTCTGGTTGACTTTGAATTCGTTCAGTAAACGACCAAAGCTCAAACGTAGTTCAGTTTAGCTCAGAGTTTCAAATTATGTTAAAATTTGGCCTTCCTTTCAAACGGAGACCACCTATGCAATAACATTTTGTTAAATATTTGTGCAGAGAGTGGTCACCTAACTTTGCAAAACTTTGAAGTAAGGGTATTAACGATTTCTACTTTCCAATAAATGTATATTTTTGGATTTGAACTCTTTAAATTTTTTGCAGATAGTCATCTTAGTACTTTCTGTGTAATATATTTGTTGAATAGTAAATATTGGACCTTTACAATATTCTATTAAACATGTTTTGTGATTCATGCAATGATGAACTCAACTTTTTTTTTTTGGATATATTGTATTGTTTTATGTTTATTGTTTCTCCTCAATTATTTCTTTTTTAAAAAATTCTTACCTACACTTGGTATAACTAAACTAATAAAAAATAAAATTTTTCTTGAAATATGGTTAGAGTAGATTCAATTATCTGTATGTCATTTTTTTATTAGTTTAGTGTATGAGCAAAATTATATACCAAATGTAGACACTCTTTGGATGAGCACTAATCCATTTGTTTGTAATTCTGAAACGACCAGTCATACAAACAGATGGCCATGTCGGAACACCTGACAAACGACACACCGTGCATTTTCAGACGACATTTGATACCTGTCATTTTCTTAAATCGAAACTACTGCTGTTTGCATACGTCCTGTCGTTTACATTTTTCAATTGATGAATATGCCGGCGGATCGGCGGATTTATATGATAAGCCACTGTTAACTCTCACCATCCGAGAAGACGGACGGACTGGCTCTTGCTTTGTGATTATGATCAAGCATCGGTAATTGAGGGAAACCGAGTTCTTCAGGGAGTCAGAGCTGGAAAATAGGTACTAGGTATCGTTCATGCTAGACAGAAGCTCCATAGAAGCAAGCACTGCAGTTCTTGAAGCGATTCTTCAGCTTCAAGTCTTCAACGTACAGTTAATGATTCCTTACCGTTCTTAGCCTCGAATTTCGGAAATACTACTGGAAAAACAATCATAAATTTCTGGTTCTTCTTGTTGTTTCTTTATGTTTCGAAGATTGTTCAACAGGTGTTTGATGAAATGCTTCTGTGGTGATGGAGTAATCAAGAAGTCTCTTCATTGCCCTGGTTTTACATGGAGCAGAGCCATTACACTGTTTCCCAAAGAATCTCAGGTTTTACTATGATGGGTTTCGTATATAGACATGAAGAAGTGTGTTTTTTCTTACTTGGGACTATCTTTCCAACTTTTATATCGCCGGCCATTAATTGGCGGGCTGTACCTAAACTCTTTGACATTTCAATGTTTAAGTCGAGGTTTCTCTGTTGCGAACTTGATCAGTTTCAGACCTTTTCCTGATTATTCACCGAAAAAGGCTACCGTTAAGGACTCTGAACTTGTTTATCAAATCTCGAATACAATAAAATTACGCCACGAAGAGCCTCTTCGCCGTGTTCTAAGGCCTTATGAGTCTAAGTTCAGGTCTGATCACTTCATTTGGGTTCTTATGAATATCAAGAATGATTATAGATTAGTTTTAGATTTCTTTGAATGGGCGCGCTTATGGAGAGACCCTAATCTTGAAGCTCGCTGTATTGTTGTTCACATATCTGTTGCTTTCAAGGATCTGAAAAACGCTTATAAGCTTATCCGTGAGTGTTGGACAAAGCCTGATTTGGATGTTAGTGTTGCATTTCGTCATTTCTTGCAGCAGTTGATATATACTTATAAGGACTGGGGTTCAGATCCACATGTGTTTGATGTTTCATTCCAAGTGTTAGTTGAAGCTGGGATGCTGAATGAGGCAAGGATGTGTTTTGATAAATTGTTGAATTATGGAATAGTTATGTCTACCGATTCATGTAACTTATATCTTGCACGCCTGTCTGACAATCTTGATAGATATGATATGGCCATGAAGATCTTTGATGAGTTTCCTCAATTGGGTGTTTCTTGGAACACTGAATCATATAACATAATCATTAATCTTCTTTGTCGATTAGGAAAAGTGAAAGAAGCTCATTATTTGTTGCTGCAAATGGAATTCAGAGGCTATATTCCTGATGTTATAAGCTACAGCACTACAATAAATGGGTATTGTCTTGTCGGGGATCTGCGAAAGGTGACAAAACTCATTGAAGAAATGCAAAGTAAAGGACTGAAGCCAAACTCATACACCTATAATAGCATAATTTTACTTCTCTGTAGAAGTGGTAAAGTTACTGGAGCTGAGAAGGTCTTGAAGGATATGCACAGTCAAGGAATAACTCCTGATAGTGTGGTTTATACAACCTTAATTGATGGTTTTTGCAATTCAGGAAATATTCAAGCTGCTTACAAGTTGTTTGAACAAATGGAAGGCCAAAGAATTGTTCCTGACTTGATAGGATATACTGCTCTTATTTCTGGGCTTTGTCGGAATGGGAAAATGATGGAAGCGAGTAAGCTCTTCAATAATATGCTTGCTAGAGGGATGGAACCAGATGAAGTTACATACACAAGTCTTATTGATGGTTATTGCAAGTCCGGTGAGATGAAAAAGGCCTTTTCACTTCACAACCAGATGCTTCAAAGTGGACTTAGTCCAAATGTTGTAACATATACTGCATTGGCAGATGGCCTTTGTAAACACGGAGAAATAAACACGGCGAATGAGCTACTTCACGAAGTCTGCGGAAAGGGACTTAAGCTGAATATCTGCACTTATAATTCAATTATCAATGGCCTTTGTAAAGCAGGAAATATAATTGAAGCATTAAGGCTGATGGAAGAAATGGACATGGAAGGAATGCATCCTGATGCCATTACTTATACCACTTTGATAGATACTTATTCCAAGATGGGGGAGATGAGAAAGGCACATGACCTTCTGAGGAGGATGTTGGACAAAGGACTTAGACCTACTGTTGTTACGTTCAATGTACTCATGAACGGTTTTTGTATGTCAGGAATGCTGGAAGATGGTGAGAAGCTATTACGGTGGATGCATCTGAGGGGCATAATGCCAAATGCTACTACTTACAATTCTCTCATGAAGCAATTGTGTATTAGAAATAACATGCGTGGCTCAACTGAACTTTATAGAGGGATGTGTGCTCAAGGAGTGATGCCTGATAGTAAAACTTATAACATTTTGATTAAAGGGCATTGTAAAGCAAGAAGTATGAAAGAGGCATGGTTTTTGCAGAAAGAAATGGTGGAGAAGGGATATGAATTGACGGCTAGCTCATACAATGCTCTCATCAAGGGCTTTTTGAAGAGAAAGAAGGTTCCGGAGGCTAGGGAATTATTTGTAGAGATGAGAAGAAAAGGGTTCGTTGCAGATAAGGAAATATATGTTCGTTTTGCTGATATGAACTATGAAGAAGGAAATGTGGAATTTTCTCTTGAGCTTTGCGACGAGGCAATGGAGAAATGTCTTGCATACAGGGCCAAGGATGAAAAGCAATAGTCTGCTACCTCCAAAAATGAACATTGTGGATGGAAATTGCATGCATGAATTCAGGCCTGCAGCTGACTGCGAACAGTTACCTCATCAGTGTTTTGGAAATACTTGGTATTATTGTTTTACTTGCTTCTGCTTTTATGTTATCTGAACCTTTTTATATTTATTCATTTTATATATCCAGTATTCGCATGTAACATATATGTATGGTTCTCATGGGATCTATCGTCAGTTGTTAGCACTCCAAATGATTGAAGGGCATAAAAATGAAGACTTTGATTATCACTAGAGTAATAGTATTGCACCGAGCCATTTGCCTTTTTCCTGTTGCATATCCTATTTGATTCTGTGCTGTTTGGTTTATAACATGCAATTCCGTAATCCATCTGATGAAGTTAGATTTCTGAATGCAGAACAAGATGTCTTTGAGTTGAATGCACGATTAAGTCTGAACTCTGGAGGATCAAAGTCCTAATCTCCTTTTTCATGTCAACTTTCATTACATGGCACTGTAAGTAATCACGCAGATGCCTGAAAAATCGTCGTAGTTGAGTCTGGTTTTATTTCATCACTAACCTAGTTTGTCGTTTTCTGTTTTTAGGCACATAAGAAGAGATGGCATTAACAGCGACCTCGTCTCTACGCAGCCAACGTTATGAGTATGGTCAGTGGATCAACAGAATCCATTATTAGGTAGAAGAGCACTATGCCTTAAATATGAATTGATCTTGTATCGGTGAGGGGTCCAATGGTGATCAGATTTCAGAATGTTGAATCCAAAGAAATTGTATATCGTTAAATTGCACGAATATCATACGGACATTGGTTAGTGATGATGATCCTTCTTGTTTGCGCTAATGAAATAGGAAATTCAACTTTGATCGAAGAATAGGAATGAATGCTTTTCAGTTTATTGTTGAACGCGAAAGCACCAATGGTCTGCCACGGTATAGACCCGGGTTCGATTCCCGGCTGGTGCATTCGTTTTTCCAATATACATTTGTGCTTTTAACAGTTAACAGAATCTAGAAGTATTCCAGCTTGCTCGTTCAACACCATACAAATGTGAAGCATCTTGTTTCACTTTCAGCCACATGAAACACCAACTACCTATTTATAACAGCATTCACGTGAGGAGCCAGTGACCTCGTCTTTCTTCCTTGGAGATCTACAGCTTCACCAAGACTAGAAAATAACGTTCGAATTGAATCTTTAACGCTTACGTGTGAACATATCTTGCATGAAGCACGAAGCCTGCACAAATCATGTCAATTTTCAACACATTTTGCGAGAGATAGAGATAAATAGGGACCTAGAATCTTTGTAATTTGCAAATGAAATACAACTGAACGCTCAATCACATTCTGCCAACTCTTCAGCATAGACCTAACCCCATAAATTCATTCACACTAAAAAGAAAATCTACTTCTAGAAACTTCCATTCAAGTTCAACCCCTATTTATGCTCATTTACTCTCTTCCTCAGTATATTGGTAGAGTGAGACCAAATTTTCGAGAGCACCATTTTGTGTTTTGAGTCTGAAAAAAATGAGAGAGAGGGAGGTGAAGCTTCTGGGTGCATGCCCAAGCCCTTTTGTGCTGAGGCCAAGAGTTGCCCTCAACATAAAGGGTGTGGAGTATGAGTTTCTTGAGGAGTCTTTTGGGTCTAAAAGCCAGCTTCTTCTCCAATCAAACCCTGTTCACAAAAAAATCCCTGTTTTGATTCATGATGGTAAGCCTATTTGTGAGTCTCTTATCATTGTGGAGTACATTGATGAAGTTTGGTCTTCTGGTCAGTCCATTCT
>CAODLS010291674.1:0-22326 GCA_948243855.1 Flueggea neowawraea | reverse complement strand
GCTGGAGAAGCTGAGGCAATTAAACTGGGTTTACTGCAAGCTGTTCAAAACAAGTGGAGCTTGGTCCAGGTAGAATCTGATAATCAAGTTATTATTCATCAGCTGGGTCTGCAATGGCATGAATGGCGATGGGACGTTAGTAGTATCTGCTGGAATATTAAGTGTTTGTATTCGAAGTTGCTGAGCTGCAGCTTTAGGTGGATTCCACGAAGTGCTAATAGAGTTGCAGACTATATTTCTAAGCATTGGACTAATGTGATGTCTATGCGTGATTGGTTATGTAATATTCCGGAGCCCGTGAACTAATGGATTATTGATGATGCTAATTAATGAAATTCCTTTTCTGTAAAAAAAAAAAAAAGAATAGGTAGCTCTAGTTAATGAAGATAAAGTTCTTTGTAAGAAAAGAAATAATAAACAAAAAGTTCCAACATGAAATAATAAATGATGTGTTTGATTGTGGTAGATTTAAGAAAATTAAGCATATTATATTATATATTTAAAAAATATATTGCATTACTCATATATGTTAGTGGAAGTGGCATATTAGTTTGCATATTCATTAAAGACAAAAAAAATCTATAGTTTTTTAAAAATACTTTTATTTTAGACAATCATCTTATTTCTATTCACTTTGTCCTAATTTTATATACAATAATTATTTTGCACAAAAATTAAGAAATTGTAGTTTGAGTAGTTATATTAATTTAATTTTATAATTTTTTCCCCTCAATCCCTTATAGTTTTCTAAGAAAAATACCTAATAATTAATATTTTCAAGCTCAGCAATTCAAGTTAGTTAAGTGCAATACTAAAACTTTGTTAATAATTGGTAGAATTAAAATAAAAGTGTGCCTATTTTTAAAAATCTCAAAATAGAAAGTGTATCTATAATATTAGGACAAAATGGGTATTTTTTAATTTAATTAAAAAAGGGAGAATCAATTCTTGATTCATAATTTACAGTATAAATTGATAAGTTAGAATATGCCAAAATTCAATTATTACAGTAATGACAATTTTAAAAGAAACAAAGAAATTATGGTCTAGGAGAAATTTGAGTTAACTATTTTCATTTAAAAATAAAAATATCTTTATAGGGGCAAAATTGAAAATTTTATAATAATTAAATCTACTGCAAACTACCAAAATACAATCTACTTCTGTAATCTACCAATTAAAAAAAAATTTAACTGATCTATCAACTCAATTTGAAGGATACAATTTTTTATAAAATAATATACTAGTTTATGTTACAAGTTAGCAAACAAGCCCTTAGAAAGTTCCACGACAGGGGCAAAAATTTATCTCACTTATCATGCAATTTTGCACAAAACGTTAATGTATTTACTACTAAGATGTAATTTCACTAGTGAAACATGCTAATTATCATACTTGAGCTTACGATCATCAAAGAATAAATGTTCCAATCATCGTGGATGGTAATTGAGTTGGTCAAGCATGTTTTCATCGTGCTAAAGGACGTTGGTTCAAATCCTGGAGAAGTATTAGAAATCTTGAGATATTCTACCTTGGTCACGTTGGTTGGGTTCTTTCTACTTGCCCTAGCGACTGATGCTACAACGATGATACTTAACTCTAGCTAAGTTCAACTATAACTTATCGAACATTCCATAGTAAAAGTGGACTTGTATGGTTATGCCCAAGCGGAGAATGCTACTACTGGTTGTCTCTTCTCCTTCTTTTTATCTAAGAAAAAAAATAAATGTTCTAATTTCAAAAAAATACTTATTTATTAAGAATGGGTAATTCATTAATCATCTACTTGCTTTGTATCGGAATTAGGGTTGAGTATTTGGTCGGTTTAGCCGAAAACCAAACTGAAATAATTGAAGGAAGTTGAAAGTTGAATCGACTGACCGACCCAAACTTTCAGATTAAACCAAACTGATTAAAAACCGGCCGGCTTTTCGATTTTTTCAGGTTATTCAATTTTCAAGACCAAAAGGGACTAGATTGTTGTTGTAACGTTATCAATGACCTCTTTTTAAAAGAATTTGATACAAAGTTGAGCTTATATACAATATAATCACATCATATTACCAATATTTATAATCTTTCCATAAACATAAACAAATGTCCACAACCATTCCATTGTAAACACAAACAAATTTCCTTAAAACAATGCATAAATAGTCCATAACAAAGCAAACAATCAGTCCTAAACATAAGTTCTTTAAAGAGATTGAGAGAGAAGATAGGAAAAATTGAATGGTTGTCTGTGTGTCAGGGAAGGGCTCGGTCTATTGGGTAGTAAAAAGAAATTGAGTAAATTATGCCAACTGCCCAAATTAAAATTTTGATTTTGATAAAAAGAAGACAAGATTTCGTAATGAGCAGAATGCCAACTTTTGTAATTGTCAGTTGTTCAGATACCACATGTTTAATTCTTTAGTTGAAAAATGCCAAATTTGGTCAAATAAAAATCAATTTTTCTCTCTCTCCTGATTTCTCCTTCTCTCTCACACTCTTCTTTCTCTCTCCTTCTCTCCTCTCTCAATCTCTCTTGAAACCCTAGCAACCCGCCTCCCCTTTCTCCGTCGCCCTTTCGGTTTCGATTATGTCTTCTCCCTCAATCCTCTCTCCGCTGCTTCGTTCGTCGCTTCGGTTTTGATCTCACTGTCTCTCCTCCTCGACGCTTCTCTTTGTCGTGGCTCCATCGTCTCAGCTTCCTCTCTCGTTGCCTCTTCCTCGTCATCGCAATCTGTCCTCCGCCTCTCTCAGTCGCGTCTCGTTATCTCATAACTATCACTCTCTCCTTTTTCGTCTCCATCGTTCTTCGTCGATGTTCCTCTGATTTCCTCTTTAGCTTGTCTATCATCTTCGTCTCCTCTTCGTTTTCGTCGATCCCCAACGACAGGGAGTGGTGGTGTTTGAATCGAAGGGAGGCGGTGGCAGCTAGGGTTCTTATCCCTAGCTGCTGCCTCTTTTTTGTTTTGCTTGAATTTGCAGGAATGCCTTTTGAAAAAAATTAGAAAAAAATGTTTATTATTGTTTAAAATGAGAAAACACTTTAATTATGTTTGTTTTTTTTATTGTCTTTGGTTATTTGTTTGAAGTATATTTATTTTATGTAGGGATGAATACATTTGGACACTTGCGGATACATTTTTTGTAGACTTGCAGATACATTTGGATACACGCGGATACATTTTTTGTATACTTGCGGATACATTTGGATACACATGGATACATTTTAGAGGCATTTGTAAATCACTAGACATCAAATTATTTTTTGCTAAATAAAACAAAACAAAACTAATAAACATAAATAATTAGACTTAATTTAAGAAATACAAAATACTACACAAAATTATATAAAATTTAAAATTTGGATACATTTGAATACCATAAAATTACATTATGAGGACTATCGAAAAAATTTGTAAAAATTATATTAAAAATTGTAATTTGGAGGCATTTAATTTAAAAAATATTATATAAAAAAATTATTAAATCGAATTTTATATAAAAAATTGTGATTTAGAGACATTTGGATACATATGGATACATTTTGATAACACCGAATATGTTCTGAAATTCATTTTTTTCTCCCTTAGAATTTATCTTTTTCACAAAAAATCAACTTTTTGCGAAAATATCGCAATTTTTTGCAAAAATATTTCAAATTCTCGGTCAATTTCTCAGTCAATTAAAAATTTAGTATTCTTGCAAGATGTTTCAAGTGTATTTTTATTTGTCAAAATGAATTTAGTGCATGATAAAAATTTAATTCTAAATTTTAATTTGATATAAAAGTCAAATTTTCCCAAAGAAATTAGGGTTGGGTTTAAAAAATGTATATACAAAGTCAGTCGGTTCGGCTATTTCGTGTTTTTTGGCCCTACAACCGAAATAACCAATTTTGCAAGTGAGAGCAAATCAAATCGACCGATTCTTATTGGGAAACCGAACTGAACCGACCAAACCGACCTCGATTCGGTCAATTTGTTTGTTTCGGTCAGTTTTTGCTCACCCTTAATTGGGATCAACTCTATCACTAAAAGCTTAAGAATTTGATTCTCGAGAGAACAAATAATTTGACTTGTCTAAGAAAAATTATAAAAGAATGCCTAACCACACTAATCAGCCAATGTACGAACAATATTGTTTTCTTTTACCTAATCTAACCTTTTCACATGCCTAAACCTTTGTTTATTTTTGTTCATTTCACCAAAAACAGTTGTTTTACTCAGCATCTGGCGACCCTAGCGGAATCACAAATA
The DNA here is from genome assembly GCA_948243855.1 of Flueggea neowawraea. Taxonomy (NCBI): domain Eukaryota; kingdom Viridiplantae; phylum Streptophyta; class Magnoliopsida; order Malpighiales; family Phyllanthaceae; genus Flueggea; species Flueggea neowawraea. The sequence goes on along the minus strand of CAODLS010291674.1, from coordinate 18,079 downwards.
TCTATACTAATTAATTTGTTTAGCATCATTTGTATGTTTTAATTATTTTGATGATGATGATACTTTTCAATGTGAACAAAAGCAAGTTGATATTGCGAAAGCGATTGCTGTACTAAAAACAAAAATTACATACATAATTAAATATATAAATGTTTTCAGTGACAAGACAAAAAAACATTCGGATCTAAAATATAACCCTATACTTTCTCGGCCTTTTGGAGCTAAGATCAAGTGTGAAACATAACCTTACCTTTAATTAAACTTTTAATGTTTTAGTGTTCGAAACGACTATTGTATATAATAACTTAATTACAAGTTTATGACTTTATTCTCTGGTAATTAAAATTTAAATTTTTTCACTAAATTTTTTATGGAGCTACTCAGCTAAGTAAGATATAATTAAAGATTGAGTAAGTATAGGAATATATGCTGTGAGATGTTTTGTTGCAACCGAGGAATACTCGTTCTGTTTCATAACAAAGATTAAATAAACTGACCGAAAACCGGTTTCTATGCACTTGGAAGACATGGCAATTTTTAAGAAATTTCAGCTACTATTACGAAATCCTGGACAAATAAATCTGGGCATGACATAATAAGGAAAACAACAGAAATACATGCAAGCAGAAATTTCATATTTTTTCATACTAGATGTTGGGTGGGTTAGAGGTCAAAACTTTTTTTGTTTTTGTTTTGATAAGTTAGATGGTCGAAACTTGATATGTATAAAATACAAAACAAATCTGTACTTAATAAATTATGTTTGGTAGTTATAAATTTTCTACTTTTTTGACATCAAAGCAATAATCTAATTAATTCAAATCGGTTGTGAAAACTATAGCCATACAGTGGAGACAAGATAGACATCATACAACCACCGAACGCTTAGATTAATTGACAGAAATTATTTCAGTTTAACCAAACATCTCGAGTTCAAGTTCTGAGAACGCAACAACTTTAGTGGTAAGGATTCCACCTTTCGAGACGCCTATTAAACTCCCGAATTCGAATTAGTATGAGCTTGTTAAGTTCTCTCAACTCGATATGGGGTAGTGCATGATGCCATTTTTTTTAAAGAAAAAAATAGACCTCATACATGAAGACCTCACCAAGAACGTCCCGCTCTAGCTTGCTAAGAAATGAGAAACAGAGTTCGCCTCGCAAACCTTTTGATAAACACAACTTTTTACACCAATCAAAGTTGCTAACAAATTCCTACAATCTTGAATAATTGAACCCAAAGGTGACTGATCAATGCAATAAGAGTAACTGCCTGTACTATTAACAAATAATTAGACTCCAGTCCACAAGCACTTTATGTCTGATCCTCTGTTTTTTAGACCAGAATTAGTGCACTAACCAGTCTAACCTAATGCATAATCTGTTGGTGTACTTTTTTTTTTGTTGAACACTATCTGTTGGTGTAATTAGTGTATATTACTAATCACTCTTTGTCTCACATTGAAGAGTTTGAAAGAAAGACAGTACTTTATATATATTTTTTACACTAAATTAAATAAGTTGGATAGTAAAAAAAAGAGAGAAAAATCAAATGGTAATTGGTTTAAATAATTATTAAAGGTCAAAGATGGACACTTGAGCCAACTTGAACTTGACAAATAGACTCATTTATTTTTTCCTAAATCCGAATTAATTGATTACTTATTTTTATTAATTAATTAATTACATTTACAATTCAGTTAGAATTAGAACTCTAACTGTTGCAATGTTTTGATTAAAACGTTTAACAGTTTTAAGATACCTACATATGTGCACATCGCATTGTTCTTCTTCTTTCAATTTTTCATTCAAACTATTCCCTTAATTTTGTGGAATGGTTAGGGAGATAATGTTGTCCTTTAGTGAGTTTGTAATTAGAGAGCGTACTAAAGAATTAAGATATTCTTAAACCAAAACAATAAAAATTGTGCCTAAGGTTATTGACTCTAATCAGACAATGAAAAACGAGCAAATCGACGAACTCGTTGCTTTGGATTCTTTGATTCTTTAGAACAATAGCAAAACACACAATAAACTGAAATTGATAAATTGATGACAAATTTATTAAGAGAAAATGAATTGGTGGACAGAAAAGAGTACATAAAACAATTGATGTCAGGTTGATGAGAATGAAAGTGAGTACAACTGGAAAATGACCAAAAACTGATGACAACTTTAAAGAGTAAATTGGAACCCATCGGGACTGAGATGTTGGTCTGCTCTGGGGGTTGAAAAAGGGTCATTTGTTGTGTCTTGCTCTGCTTAATTTATATTGTCATCTTGGTTTGTTCTTGGCAAGCACAATTTTTTTTGTTAGCAAAAAGGGGAGTCGGGGCTACCGGTAGTGCCGTACTCCTGTTGGGCGTGACCATGCAGATAAATACTCCCCGCTGTGGAATGTTGCTTTGCTCGGTGGTGACCGAGAAAGACTCACCTCGACGTGAGGGAGAATGAGGCAAGAGAGAAAGTCAGAAGGAAGGGATAAGACGTAGAAGAGGCGGAGATGGGGCAGAGATGGCAGAGACGAGGGAAAGGAGGTGAAGATGCAAGAGACGAGAAGGAAGGGAGAGAGAGAAGAGGAGAGAGACGAGATAGAAAACAACTTCACTTCACTAAATGAAAAGAAAAAAATTGAGGACTAAATAAAACTTTAGCTAGTATGGACCAAGAATGAGTGTAGTTCGAATTGTAAATTGGGTGTTCAAAATTAAGAAAAAATGCCCCATAAAGTAATAATGTAAGGAAAGCTAGACAAAGGACGGAACAATGTAATTATCTCTAAAATATATAATTTGGAAAAAGAATCTAAATTTGGGCAGTATCTTTCTACCAATGTAAGTACAACATGTATTTTTAACAAAGTTCATTAAACAATGAGATGATTCAAAAACCAATCCCAATTTGTAATATAAGAAAGTAAGAGCACAATTTAATAAAGAATATAATTTTCAATTAAAAATATAGACAACCATCCTGGATCGTTAAAAATAAACTGTTGTGGCAAATATTATGAGCTCGTTTGATAGCAATAGCATATAATATATTTTGGATAACATATAATATGTCTTATATAACTAATTTTATTAAAAGATGTATCATCTCTCTAATTTTTTACTATTCACTCATCACCAATCATTACAAAACTTATTAAATATACTATATCCCTTAATCTCCCAAACAAGCCTATGTAGCTTGAGTTCCTCTTTCGTATAATTTTATTCCATTATTTCTCTCTTTTTTTTCAAACCACGGGTGATATGGGTTAGCTCCATTGGTGAGACACCTTTAACTTTAAGCTTGTATTACGCTCATACTAATTTCCGCTCGAGCCAGGATAATCCTTCGTAAAAGGAAAAGCTCTGATCTCATATTTTAAACAGCTGCATACACAAGGAAAATTTGTACCTACGACATTGCTTAAGTCAGGAAAGATCTACACTATCTCACTTGTGCCCTAGGGTTCCATTATTTATCTTTAAAAAAAAATATTAGTCTCTTTTTTTAACCCAAAAAAATCACTTTTTTTTATCATTGTTATCTAATAAAAATTACTGAATTATATCTAAATATTCACATTTTTAATTATAATTTTTTTAACTGGAATCAAAAGGAGAAATTGTTAAATAAATATAATTGAAACTAATAAATATATTCACACAATGGTTTTTTTAACTGGAATCACATTTTTTTAAATTATAAATTTTTAAATAAATATAATTGAAACTAATAATTACTGAATTACTAAAAATCATAAATATAGAATTGTAAATGATGTATGAAGTGTTTATTTGAAAAGTTATCACTTTTATTTGGTCCAACCGGGTTCACCCAGCGGTCCGACCGGGTTCGTTAGAGAACAAGTGTCCTAGCCTCGCCTTCTATTGTGTCCAGAAAAACAAAACAGATTTTCCCGAAAACACACAGTTCTGTTTATACTTTTGGCAGAGACAATCAAATCCGATTCACTCCTTCAACAAATTGAAAATAATGGCCATAAAATCACAGTTAATTGCAGGATTAACTCTTCCTCTACCATCACCTCCCTCCACCTCCTCACCCTCCACCACCAATAGCAACACTCTCTGTGTGGTCAAGCGTGCTCCTCCCTTCACGACGTCGTTTCTCAATGGCGGAGGTACTTCATACCACTCTAATTTCGAAATTCTGAGCATTTAAATTTGTCGAATTTGTGTTATAATTAGTGGGTTCTGGTTAATACTAGTAAAGTTGGATTCTTAGGAAAGAATGTGTTCTTGCACGTGCGTTTTAGGAGGTCGTGTTGATGAAGTTTCAATCTTTCATTGTAATGGTATCTAAAGTTGGAATTTGTGTGGGGAATGTGTAATTGAAAGTGTGTTCTTTGAAGTTCATATTGATAAAGTTTGTCTTTTCCTGTAATTGTTTATTGGATTTAAGGTGGCTAGTGATACAGTTGTAATCTTTTTGTGAGTGTTTTATGAATTTGAAGTTCATTCTGATTTCTTGGTTTGTTTTTGTTAAAATGACTGTAGTTGGAGCTCTAAAACTTGCTGGGGTAAGGACTAGTGTGACGGGTCGGTCATATTGTTATAGACAAGGTGGAGGTGCTCTTGGTACTCGTATGAACCTCTTTGATCGGTTTGCTAGAGTTGTTAAGGTGAGATGTTGGTTACTAGTTTATTGGCACTTTACTGCCTTTATGAAATTTTTCCCTTTTGACGCTGCCCACTTTAAATTTGCAGTCTTATGCAAACGCTGTGCTGAGTTCCTTTGAAGACCCAGAGAAAATTTTGGACCAGACGGTTCTTGAAATGAATGATGACTTGACAAAAATGCGTCAGGCAACAGCACAAGTAAGGATCGTGATATTCAAATTCTTTGTAATCTTTTCTCCTTAAGCTCGTAATTTATCCATCTTTTGTACTACAATTTGTTCTTATCACAAGACAAGAGCTGTGTGCTCTTAATGTTTAAGCGTCGAGTCCTTCAGATCTTTGTAGACCTAAATTTTTATGGTTGCTGCTTGTATTTTTGACTGAATGTAGTCCATCTATTTCATAACTATGTTTTGTTTAGGTTTTGGCATCTCAAAAGCGGTTGGAGAACAAATACAAAGCTGCACAACAAGCTTCTGAAGACTGGTAAACCATGATTGCAATGGTTATTAGTGAAAACGAGAAAAATGTAGAGGATAGGTTCGTTATTTAATGCCTTTAACTGGTCTCAACGTACCTTCAAAGTGTTCTTCAAATTTCATGCAGGTACCGCAAAGCACAGCTGGCTCTTCAGAAAGGAGAGGAGGATCTTGCACGTGAAGCTCTGAAGAGGCGAAAGTCTTATGGTGTAAGGTTTATTTGTTTAGAAACTGTTGTTTATGATCGATTCATGTGAGATTTGATGCTTAGAGTTCTCTTAGAATCTTGGATTATTTTATTGGAAGTCCTTTAATGGCTGTTGCATTTTTTTCTTTTGTTATGTTTTGATAAGAAAGAAGGTTTTTCTACTTAATATGCAAAATTGATTTTGCTCAATAAAAGATCACTTCAACATTATCTTCTCTGTAATAGTGATCCAATTGGTAGGGTAAATCAATTTTATGAACATAAATACAATTCCTGTTTACTATTGTTGTCTTCGACCCTTAATACCTTTGCGAATAAAAAAATGAGGAGATTGTTTCGTTTTGGCTATTGTTTTTTTTTTCCTTTAGAAACTGAAATATGGTATGGCTCCGAAGGTCAAAACGGTTGGATTGTGGAAGTTTAACTTTCAGATCTGGCGTGACTCGTGAGCCCCTGTGAGAATTAATTTGCTATTTCATTCCTTTTGCAGGATAATGCTGCTTCTTTAAAAGGTCAACTTGATCAACAAAAAAGTGTAGTAGATAATCTTGTCTCTAATACTCGGGTATGATTGTTTGATGTTCCTTCATCACTTGTTCAGCTTTACTTCTATTGTTATTTTTCAAACAGAGATACATATCTTTTATTGAACGGTCTTCCTTATAGCCTTATATTCGTGTTTATGTATGAAACTTAAGTGCGAGACTTATGGTTTGTGTTGAAATTGTTCAAGGAATGCAAATCTACTCTAGCCCTTGGTTCTATAGATTGAAAGCTTTAATTTAAGTTGGATTTTGAAATTGGTGTTGGTGGATGAGAATGTTGGGAACATCATAAATATTGAGGGAGACATGTAGATTTTATTTTTCCTTTATATTATTCGGTAAGAAGTTGCGTTTGTCTGAAAAGGGACTAATTTGATGAGGATATACTTGAGTCATTGAGGTCTGCCAGTGAGGATTTGGAGGCTGGAGAAATATTTTTTTTTCTCTTGGTGGCATACCAACTACTTAAGTTTGAGATAAATTTCATAATGACGTGTTCAATTATTTTATTTTATGTAGCTTTTGGAGAGCAAAATACAGGAGGCAAAGTCAAAGAAAGACACTTTGAAAGCCCGTGCTCAATCTGCTAAGTATATCTCTGCAACCATTCCTATCAGTGAATGCTTAAATGCTTATTTTTTTAACCATCCCACTACAGCATTTATTTTATTGACCAATCTTGCGCCTTGCTTTAGGACTGCAACCAAGGTAAATGAGATGCTGGGAAATGTCGATACAAGTAATGCTCTTTCAGCCTTTGAAAAAATGGAAGAGAAAGGTAAGACATTGGAAGAAGTCTGTGTGCAAATTCTCCTGTCTATTCATATACCTACATTTTCCCATCTCTTGGTGGACGGTCAATGACAAAAGTCATTGACATATTAAAACTCGGGGAGTTGTTATAAATTGAAGAGATCTACAAAAAAAGCATGTTCATGCAGGTCCAAAAAGTAATCTTACCTAAACCCTCTTTTGACCTTCCAATTTGTGTCTGCAATTAAGGCTTTGCAACATGTATTAGTTTTACTCGGTATATGAATGTAACTCAAAATATTGAACTTTAGAGATATGTGCACCAACTTTATATAAAATCCAGTGTATGTTAGATTGCTTCTATGGTTGTCAACCATACATTCTTTCATTGCCTTTCCCTTCCATGGTGCTTACTTTTATTTTTCTTAGAAAAACTAATGTGCTATATCCTAAACTTAAATTGGTGCACATAAAAAATAATTTCAGTTGTCTTTTTAATTCCAAATATGTGCATTGCATGTTCTCAAGTGCTTCTGCTTCTTGCGCTATCGCTACTGTTACATTCATATGAAATCTGTTTTCATTTTCACATTAATTATCATTTTTAAATTTGAAATATCCAGTGTGCTAAACATTAATTACCATTTGAGAGATGGTCTTTTTATTCATTAACCATTCTGAAATTTTAGAATTTCCATATGATGAAATTTCTTGTTCAATATTTAATCATATCTGTAAGTGAAACATCTTACATGTCATTTCGTGTCAATTGGTTCACTAGATTGTATCTAATATTTTTCTTTTCCTTCTTATGAAATTATGTTGATAGTAATGGCAATGGAATCGCAAGCAGAAGCTCTTGGCCAGTTAACTTCTGATGACTTGGACGGAAAGGTATCAACTTTTTCTTCTTTTAGATGATTTTTTATGTTGATGTTTTACAAATTTTCCATTGTAATTTCTAAAGGCACCTTGTTTGCTATTAATTGTCCTTAAAATGCACATTTAAAGCAAATGGGTGTCGGAACTTTCGGAACTTTTTTTAATAATCTCTTTCTGCTTCATCAGTGAACATCCTGTTTGGGGTACTATATGTCATTTTTTTTTCATCATCGAGTACTTGAAATTTGGTCACCTGAATGTGAAAGCACATTTCTCTAGCTTAATATTTTACATGTGCGCTAAACTTTCCAGATTCATGCACACGAGGGTCAAACAGTTAGTTTGGTTGAATTTGATTGAAACCTGTCTTGCCTGTTGTTGTCCATGTATTAGGAATGAAAATAATTTGTGTAGAAGATATATATATATATATATATATATATATATATATATATATATATATATATTATATGGAAAGGGCTCAACTTACTCCAAGAGTAAGTTTTTTTTAATTTACTCCTGATTCTTACCATCCATTGCTTTTAAATCTAATGGTTGATGTAACTTATTTTTTTAAATCTACTTTTCACCATTAAATCCAAAAGCAATAGATGGTGAAGATCAAGAGTAAGTTAAAAAAACTTATTCTTGGAGTAAGTTGAGCTCTCTCCTATATATATATATATATATATTGATAGATCTACAAATTCATATATAGAAGAGCTAATGCATAATAATTTGGTGTTCGCACTTGGATGTCTTCATTTATTTTCTTCTGTCTTCTTGATCTTCATTTTCTTTTCTTCTCCTCAATACTTCAGTTTGCATTACTTGAGAGTTCATCAGTTGATGATGATCTGGAGAACTTGAAAAAGGAATTATCGGGCAGCTCAAAGGTATATCTTATTACAATGATGGGTTATCTGTTTATATATGATTTACTTCGAGCTGTCTAGTCATCAAATGTTTCATTGTCTAAAGTTTTTACCACTCTGGTCAAACAAGCTGTTAATTTAGTTGTAAGCATGTTAAGTCTTAACGGAACTTTACCTATATATCAGAGAAAACACTTATTGGAAGAGGAGAGAATTGTTAATGCTATAATTTTCGAAAGTGGTTGCCCATTCTTTGCATGAAACAAAAGTTATTTTTTACCACTCTAGCGACTAGTCATAGAAAACTTGATGAGAGTTATTATTCTTCTGGGTAGAATTAATATTTTTTTTCCTTGTACCTTACAGAAAGGAGAACTTCCACCTGGAAGATCAGTTGCTACCAGTTCAAACACCCCATTTCGAGATGCTGAGATAGAGATGGAACTCAATCAATTGAGACAAAGAAGGAAGGAATTCTAAAGGACTTGCTTTCCATTCCCAAATTCTTGAATCCGTACTTCCAGGTACATGTTTGGTCTTATTCCTCTTCCAAGAATTTAACTTTTGTAAAACCCAAGTAGATAATATTTGTATAGTAATGCTAAAACTCAAAATAAACAATTAGCAATCTTTTTTTAATGAATTTGTTGTTACATTGTCGTTTTCCAATTGTAATATATTTGTATCCCTATTCTAACAATCTCTGCATTTGGATTTTGTGAATGGTTGCGTATGTATTTTTCAAAATGGTATATGTATGAATTCACCATATATAGTCATATTTTTGTTGGTGCATATGTTTGTGTTCCCATGGATGCTAATGATCTGTGCCAATGGGTTGCGGCCAACAGATAGTCGCTATCCCAAATAGCAGAAACAAATTGCAGGTTGGTAGATTAATTAGGTTGCTGAGTAAACAAAAAGAGAATGACACTTTTTTTTTTTAGAGTTACAATATGTTAGAAATTGTTGAATATACAATATGCTACTTGAATGTACGCAAAATAAATGTCGGAGAACGGAGACCAAAACAGTGCATTGAAGCATATTTGATTTGCAAAACATTCAAAATTCTGTGCAAATCATACTTTACATCACTTGCTGTTGGCTTGAAAGTCAGACATGGAAATAAAGAAGGCATATTTTGAGCACATGTAGAATTCATTGATTACTTGCATTAGCAAGCAAGTCTGACCAGGATTTTTTTTTTCTTGAAATCAACTTTCTCCTGTCATTGCTTTTGTCTGCAGAAGACAAATCCTTGAAGAACAGAAAATGACTAACAAAGAAGATTAAGTGTTGAAGGAGATCAAAGATTTTTTATTTTAACAGCTGACCTATGTGGTGACTGATATGACAAGCCTCCCAAAATGGACAATAATTTCCTACGACCGGTAAAGTTCTACAATATTTATTTATTAAGGTGCAATATTCCTAGTTGAGATTGGAGGAATAATTTATAATTTATATTAGTCTAATATCTACAACGGTCAATTTCATTGTCTATTTTCTCTTGTTTGAAGTCCTATGATCCAAAGTTCTATAGCATTTTTATCCTTATCAGTATGTCATGCTTGCTTCTGGTATTACATATTTAATTCTCCAAAAATAAGTGTCATTTTTTTGTTTTTATTATGTAATTTATTTATTTATTTTAATTTACTAAATCAATAGCCTACTTTCGCCAATCTACTAAATTTTTGTTTTGGGGCTTGTTTATTTTAATAAATCAAGTAGTGTATATAAAATCTTTGAGTATATATAGTAAAATAACAAAGAGAGACAGAGAGTAATTCATTTTTTAATTAAAAAATTAGAAGTGTAGAGAAGTACAGATTAAGAGCACTGGTAGAGTCGGGTGGGGTCGGCCTGATTCTATCGGTTGTTCGGCGAACTCTTGGGTATTCTAGACTTTATTTGTTTTGTTTCAACTCACCTTTTTATTTTAAAGCCAGCTCTATTTTGGTTAAATTCCGATTTCGCTATTAATTAAAAGATTGAAACTCGCTTAGAATTTGTCCATAACAAAAGAATTTATTTATTTTTTCCAAACCAACTAGCCAATTAAGCATTGACTTCATTCGTAGAATTGAATAGTACAAGTGCTTAATATTCATGACAATACAAGATTTTTCTACTTTTGAACATTGATTTAGTAAACCACTTAAGTCTCTAATGTGTTCTCTTAGTTCTTCACCATCTATCATGCCACACACACTCAACTCACAACCCAAATCTTCTTGTTTCCAGGAAAGCTCATATTATTCAACAATCCAAATTAACCATATATACTATGAAGCATAGTCACATTCCTTACATCACTACCAATCTCAGCTACTTCACTTGCATATATTTCTTTCATTCAAATACAGTGGTTGGTCAATTCAATACTTCCAACTTTGGACCCAGCTTTCATGCCACTAATTTTTCCTTTTTTCCTATTATCATCAGTTAAAATAAAAATTCCCAAATTTGCCCCAACCCATTAGCAAAATACGCGTAATGAACAAGGGTATTTATGTGCCTTTATATTTTTAACAACCTATACTCAATTGACATATTCAAATATAGTGTAAAAGTAAAACCCATGTTTCAGATTTCCCAGCAGAGTGAAGCTAGCTATTTGTATACTAAAATTATACATTTCAACGAGAGGGACTAATTCAGAAACTGCTTGGTCAACACGTAAATATTTACGAAAACCCCACCAAAACCCTACATGTTTTATTCAAACCACATTAATAAAAAGTCCAAGGTTGACCCATACAAACTTTTGCCACCAACATCCTCCTATAAATACATATCCACCACCTTCACATCTCCTCATTCTCACACCAATTAACAACCTCATCACTCTTCCAAAGAAGCTCGAGCTACAGAAAGAGTAGTGAAGCAATCTTTTTTTAACTCCTTCCTTTTAAACTAACAGCGTCTCGTGGTGCGACAGGGTTTTAGAAAATGGTTTATCAGAGAAAAATTACCCTGTTGGTCATTTTGGTGATTTCAATTGCTATTTTAAGCCAAGTTGGTGTGGAGGCAGCGAGAGGGATGCCGGAGGATTTTGCGAAAGCAAATCATCTGGAGTCCTACTCGTCGGTTTACGAGAAGGCTAAGAACACCATGGCATGTTGGCTCGGACGGTTGGCGTCGGGACCTAGCCCTAGAGGCCCTGGCCACTAGAAAGGTTTTTTTTTTTCTTTTTCTATAAGATACTCAAAGAAAGAATAAAGAAAGCATACACACATTATACATTTTTTTATTTTTTTTTAGAATATAGTCGTTCGAAACTTTATTGTGACCTCTGTTGTAGGATTATACAATACAAACGTAAATGAAAGACAGAATATTCTTTTGTTTCTACAAAGTAATGGAAATATTTAATTAAGTTATTTTCTCTACTTTGTGAAAGTTCAATTGTTATTAAGCTCCATTACATTCGAGAAAAAAATGAATAAATTACACCCCATGCCCATATATTGTTATTATCATTCCACAAATAACACCGGTGGAAATTATATAGTCTTATGTGAAATATCCATTTTTACCATTTCACAAACACCAGAATGAGTATTTATACCTTTTTTTATTTTTATTTTTTCTCTCTTCTCTCAACTCACTCCTCTCATCTTGTCGTTCTTCTCTCTGTACTCTCTCACCTCACCCCTCTCTCTCTTCTTTCTCTCTTATTTCTCTCTCATCCCCTTGCTCTCTCTGTCCTCTTTCTCTCTCTCATCCCCTTGCTCTCTCTTCTTTCGATGACTGAGGATATGGTGGCGACGTACGACAAAGAAGAAGATGAGGCAGAGTCGGAGCGAGGCGGTCACCGTTCGAGGAGGCGACGTCGTCCTTGAGTTGGCGGCGACAGCGTGGAGGAGAGATAGGAAAATATACGGCGGCGCATGTATGCAGAGGAGGTGACAAGCCAGGGTTTCAATGTCAATGTTTATCGCGCTAGGGTATTTCAGATTTATTTTTTTCATCTTTTGCTTCGAGATTAATTTTCGTACTAAATATAAGGTATCTGTTTCTGTTTCTTGAATCCTGCTTTTGATTTTTCCTGATGTGGGGATTGGAAGGATGTTGAATTGAATGAGAGATTGATTCTTCTTTTTGGTAGTTTTTTCCTACTAACACATGTTAGTTTGAACTGCTGGTTGAAGATTGGTTCTTCTTTCGTTAAAGATGTCGAGGACAAAGCCCAGGCTGCAGCCGAGAGGATGATGGCCGCAACTTTGAGTGCTGTTAAAGTTGAATGAAACTAAAATGTGTTATAAGATAAAGAATGTAACTTAGATCACTGTTGTGGATGCTCAAATTCCTCTTTAGGTCTTGTATCATTGAATGAAAATATAGAAATCAATTTCTGGCTTCGAAGTTTCTTGCCACACGGAACTGGTGGTAATTTGTTGCCTCTTGCTTTTCTTTTTTGCATTAGAATTTACAGAATTAAAAAAAAAAGTTCTAAAAGAAGTTGCATATTGGAACTGGGTCCAGTTTTAGCTTAAGGGAATCAAGTTTCATGAAGTCAAAACTAAACCAAGATCATTTCTGGACTGGTTTGATGCTTGTAAACCGACAATTACAACTTGATAAATTGTACTCTCATAAAAAATACTAAACTTCCAATCTCATTTTTTAATTTTGTACTCGATCTGTGTTTTTGTTGTACTCGTTTTGTAGACATTTTGTGGTGTAATTAATAAGTCTTAAATAAGTTGTACTTTTATTGTATTTTATTTTTGCTCGTGTTATTCTCAACATGTATTCGGTTTTTGCTAGTCAACAGAGCATTTATAACACTACTTTGTACTCGGGTTGTACTCCACATGTCTTCATTCTTTGATGGTCAATAAAGTTTTCATAACACTACTTTGTACTCTATATGTACTCCAGTTGTACTATGTACTCGAGTTGTACTCTGATTGTACTTTTTCTCATTAGTTTAAATAGTTTTGTCAAAGCGCGGTCAAACTGTTGTATTTTTGAATATTTTATTTTTTTTCCTTTTTTATATTGGTGTATTTGTGAAATAATTTTTATTTTCTTACCTATTTTTGCACATTATCCAAAAAAATGGGATTAATTAATTATTAAATAATATCTTAATATCGCATAATTTAATAAATCGCTGAATTTATGATAAACAAACAAACAACTCATATATATGTGTTCAAATTGAAGAGAATTGAAAAACAATACCAGAGTTCCTTTATCCGTAACATAGTTCAGTAGTATCTTCAACATTGATAATTAATTTTGATTTCCAATGAGAGTGATAAAAAAAAGTACATGTATTTAATCTTGACTCAAAATTACGTAACTTTGTAGTTTGATCGATTGAAATCAACTTATGACAGTACATTATTTTCCCATGCTGGAAAAAGAATTCAAATACTGGATGGTTTCTTTTTCCGCATAAATCTAAATTTATTTAGAGGAAATTACACTCCATGTGCTTTTTTGTCATTATCATTTCTCAAATACAACCCAAGGGATTATATATTCTATTATAGAACATTTTAATTTACATTTCACAAATACAACAACATATATTTTCCTAATAATCAATTTCTCTCTCCTCACTCTATCTCATTCGCATCACTTCTCCTCTCTCTTCTCTCTCTCTGTTTCCACCCTATCCTCTGTCACCTAGTAAAGAAGTGATGTTTTACTTGCTGATGTTTTACTTGTCGGCATATGTTAATAAGCTTGCTTCTTATGAACACTATGCAGACTTGAAATGATGGGATTAAGCGTCGATCTGGAATGGTGACTTTGAAGAAGCTGACTTCGATATCCAAACCCTCTCCTACTGAAAGAGAAGGGGAAGAACCAGCCGTTCTAGATTGTGATTCTGCTTTTAGTGTGACCGAGAATAGCCACATCACTGGAAAGTTAAAGCAAGAACTCACAAAGCCTTGTAACTTGAATGGTTTTGATATCATTGCCTCTTCTGATGGCTTCGATTTGTCTGGTTTGTTTGAATATAAAGAGAAAAAGAAAGAAGTGCAATTTACATCCAACAGGCCTGCCTCAACTATCATCTCTAAGCTTGAAGATGTTGCTAAGCGTTTGAGGCTAAAAATAAGGAAGAAAGATGAAGGTTTGCTGAAACTAAAAGGCTTCAAAGCAGGCAGGATGTGTTGCCAAACTTATCTGTGATGTGTTTGTTGAAGCCATCCTTGGCTTTGGGTTGGTTTTTCCACATGTACCTTAACTGGTTAAATTTTAGTGCATGCACTCGTATTGTACTCACTTATGTGAGCATTTTTTAGTGAAACGTACTTGTGTTGTACTCTAATTTTATAAGCCATAAAAAAATTAAGCTTTCAATTTCTTATATTTATGTTTTATTCTCATTTTTCATCATGTACTCCATTTGTACACTTATTGTACGCATTTTTTGTAGAGATTTTGTTGGTGTAACTAATAAGTGTTAAATAACTTGATTCATTTTGGTCTCATTGTACTTAGTTTTACTCGAGTTGTACTCCATATGTACTTGGTTTTTTTATTTTGTGTTTGGTCTCTATTTGTTCTCATTTTTGTTTTTTGTACTCTGGTTGTACTTAGTGTTATTTTATCAGTCTGTACTTTAGTTGTACTCGTTTCGTTGACTTGAAAAGTGTGGTCAAAACGAAGTCAACGTGCTGACGCGTGGTCAAAGTGTGGTCAACCTTGTTTGACTAGGCGATCAACTGTTGTGTTTGTGATATTATTTTTTTCTTTGTGTTACATTTTTTAAATGCTTTTAAATTTGTTGTATTTGTGTAATTTGACACTTTTTTGTTGAATATTTGTGTGCTTAACCCATTTATTTATGGTGGGACAAAGTCAAGTTCATTAATTGATTAAATATTTAAAGCGATAAATAAACAATCATAGCTCCAAAAGAACAAATTAAAACATAAAAAATTAAGAATAATCTGATTAATTATTAATAGTGTTAAGAGGTATAATAACCTTAAGTGCGCGGAAATGCAATGATTAATTCGATTGTCTGCTATTAGGCTCTCATTAGAATTTGACTCTGCTATCTAAAAGTTAGACCCAATTTTAAGACAACTAAAAAAATGATAAAATATGAAAAAAAAGAAAATCTTTAACAAACTAATTAAAAGGAAAATCACACAAATATATAACAAAAAAGGGACAAAATTCACAAAAGTAATAACATGTCAAAATATGTCAGGAATGGAAATGCAGAGAAAAAGATTTTAAAAAATGTCTCAGTTTGACCGTATGTTGACAACGCGTCAGAAAGTTGACCGCATGTTGACCACATTGACAGTAGGATATGTTATCCAAGATCATTGTACAACTATAATAGGTGTATAATGTTTGTACTCTTGATGTATGCTAGTCGCGCTTTCTACTTGTCTGTATGACGAGGAGATCGAGCATGGTTATGTGAGAACTAATCATGTAATATGACGATGCACCATATTGTCAAGTGTGAATGGGAGATATTGGAAGACTGGGTCCGCCATTACATTAATGGGTGGAACCCAAGTTTATTTGTCACAATCCGAGATTGGACCATGACCAGCGGAAGAGATGAACCGAACCGTAGGTCATACCCATCCCGCATAAGCCTTGGAAGAACATAACTTCTACCAAATTATATACCAAACATTCATAAACCAATTATAATATAGTGTTTACAAAAATAAATAATTATCAAGTATAACAAAATATATAAATATTAAGCCAAAATAAGTGTAAAACATTTGTAATTCGATCAGACCAAACATATAATGTTATACACCCAGAAACCCACTAATAACCAATGTGAAGCAACTAACAGAAATACAGATCAGGGCCTGAACAAAAGGTTACCCACTACTGGACGAAGATCCTCATTGCGCACGAAAGCCAAGATAACTTGAAGTGTTAAGGAGAGGTGAGTAAAACTCACTAAGGGATATCAACACTAGAATGCCTCAAAAGACCTCACATAAACTGTTTTGAAAATGTTTTCAGAAAACTACCACATGCACGTATATACTTATGAATACCAATATACAAGCAGATACATACTAATACTAGTTCGAAAACATTTCCAAAAAATATTTTGCAGACAAAGCAAACAACATACATTCAAACATAATAATTAACAGATAGATATTATAACTAAGATCCATATAAATATCAGATTACAGACGACATGCAAATAAATAATTACTAAGTATACAAATGTCAAAACATGTGTTGTTATTATTGATCATATGCCCATAATATATTGAAATTGTGTCAAACGAGATCACAGACATATTAGCAACTTTAAGAGCCTAAACAGCACCCGGTTCAAAAGAGTCGAACATTTGACAACCTTAGGGGCCCAAACAGTATCCTGCATCCTAAGGGTCTTAAAGCTGAATCAATCAAACACTGATCATAAAACTATATTCGCCAGCATTGTAGTCTACGGGCTCTAGCAGGATATACTCAGCTAGATCACAACAAAAATATATTATAGGAGTATGATCAACAATACAAACTCATTAATACAAAGATCAAACATAATCAATTATTTATTTGAAGCATAACAGATAATTATTATAACAAATATCAGACACGAGACCAAAAACAGACGTAAACAAAATAAGACAAAATCAGAAATGTGGCATAAATCACATGTATATGCGCGTTACACACAAGTCACCATTTTACCCTAGGACTAGGGTTTTGATAGAGCATTAGCATACCAAAGGCTACACTACGCAGTAGCTAGGTGTCAGGAGTCAGACAAATCAAAATAAATATCTACAGAAGGCAAACTTGCAGAAACATACAATTAATAGCAGGAATATTACTGACCATATCTCAAGTAGGTATATTTACAAGCAGAAACAAACAATTGATACCAAAAATTATTATAGAGAATGTATATATGTATATATATAGTAAAACCACTATATAAGAATAGCTTTGGGACTGATGGGTGTCGAAACCAACAAATTAAATTCCTACTTTGAGCCTAAAATAAACAATGTTTAAAGTCAATGACAAGCATAGTTGAATCCACAGAGACTGATAAAAATTCTATCTAATTGCAGAAAGAATAGTTAAAGTAAAAAAATGATTTGATTGAAAAGCAGACAAACAAAGCAATCAAACGAAGCAGTTAAATCCTGTTAAAAAAACGAAGCACTTAAATAAATTAAGAACACATAATTATTAATGAAAAAATTAATATCACGAAAGTCTAGCCAATGTACATCTCCATATCACTTTATTAATCAATCACAGGTAACGAAAGATAAATCAGTATTGTAAATACATGTAGTTATAGTTACAGGTGAATTACTCAGTAACCAATCTTTATTTACTGTTTTGGTAGTTTCGGGATGTTCTGCAAACTACTTTTGCCACGACCCATTCTCGGGACCATGACCGTCATACGAGGTGAACCGTCTATGGAAGCCCAGCTCATCCCGCACAAGCCTCAAAGAACAAAACATTTACCCAATAATCATATTAAAAAAAATATGAAAAACACATAAAGGTTTAATCTTTATGTATTAAAAACAAAACATATGTAATATAAATTGCGGAAATAATTTCAAATTAAAACATTTGAAATTCTGAAACAGTAATAGAAACAAAAACAAATCCCACAGGAACACGGTGTGGAGCATCTAACAAATTATACAAACGGGGCACGAACCAAAGGGCACTAATTGAAACTACTAAAATGCCT